>NW_026497210.1:0-14799 GCF_026875155.1 Cherax quadricarinatus | reverse complement strand
TAAGCTGGGTGTGTATACATTGTACATGTAGAAATAAAGATTATTTATTGTTATTATATACAAGACAAGGCACCCACCCAACTATTTTCACTCGTGTAGCCTGTGTGTATATTGCTTACAAAAATATGACTTATTTACTGCAATGAAACTTTTTTTTTGCAGTTTCAGTCACCTGCAGTGCTACTGTTTTGTAAGCTGCCTTTTGCTGGAGGTACTGCCAAGTCACTTTCATATTGAGTGATTTTGGTGCGCAGGTCTGGGATCTCCCTCTCCAGGATTTTTCTGGATTTTCCTCACGTTTCGTATTTGTCTCCTTAAGACTATTTTTTCTTTATGAATTAACGTAAAAGTAAACAAAATTTACAACAGAGAAATAACTAGAGATATTTAGCAATGCAATGATTATCCTCCTCTGTCTCGTCTCTCTACATACACACTACTACACACACACATACACACACACACACAAACACCACCACACACTACACACAAAAACCACACACACACACGCATACACACACACACACACAAACACACACACACACACACACATACACACACACATACACACACACACACACACACATCACACACACATACACACACATGCACACACACAAAAACACACACACACACACACACACAACACACACACACACTCACACACACACACACACACACACACACACACACACACACACACACACACACACACACAACAAACCGTCCCATAATGACAGTAGGTGATAATGAGTACACCATCCCCGTTCACAATTCCTTTGAAGCCTTAAGCAGTCTCGAGAATGACAATCCTGCTGATGATGTTGCTTCACATGTCTCTGACGTAGATGATTTTGGGGATGAAGTGGAACAAGTCTTTTCTGATGACAATCCACCTTTTTGTTTGCACATAACTTCCAATGCAACCATAGGCCCTATAGTGCAAGCATCTGTTCATAATGCGCCCGTTCATTTGTTCATGGACTCTGGTGCGCAAGTCAATATTACTAGGTCTAGTTTGTTTAAGGATAAGCAGTTACGACATGTCCTTCTCGTAGAACCGACTCATGTGTCCTCCCTTAGTGGAGTAGCTGGTTCTCACCTGCGTGTCCGAGGTCGGACTTCCCTAACTTTTTCTATCCAAGGTAGAGACTTCACTGCTTCCTTCCTTGTTGTCGACCAGATTACTTTCCCTGGTGACCTTCTACTGGGCTTTGCTTCCATGCGAGACTTACGCATTGTGCTCGACCCTTATCGATGGCATGCCCAAATTGATGACTTGATCGTACCATTTTGGGGTTACCAGCTTGGATCCGAGATCTGCCATACTGCCGCAGAGTATGACATTCGAATTAAGTCCTTACGGCCAGTGCATTTTCCAGATAGCGTCCCCAAGCGGTCGGCAATGATGATCCGGGCACTCCTGTCTGTGTTCCTGCAACTTCAGACTTGCAAGATAGTGTCCAGTTTACCTCAAGGTCCGAGGACGCTTTGACTACCTTGAGTGCTGAGCCTACCCCTGCAATGTCTGCTAGTTCAAGTAGTAGTTTCTCCACAGGGGACGCCTTGTGGGAAAAAACAATTACTTGCAACTAGTAATGCCATCTCTTGTTGATGTCACATGCCGTCTGCAAAAAAGACGTTTCTCCCGCAGCAAAGGGGCCCTCACTAGTGTGTCTGTTGTTGTTCCTAGTGTTCCAGATGGTGAAAAACGTCCTAGTTGACAGTGTTCCTGCAAAGTAAAAGGTTTATTTGTTAAACCCATCCTTACATGTTGAAAGAGATAGTAAGATCCATTTCTTCCTAGCCAACACTTCTGGTCACAGTGTTGTTCGAGCAAATACCAATCTTGTTGACCTTGTTCACTATCCTTACCCTGTTCAGGTAGAGGATGGTTGTCACCTGACCAGTGGGTCGGTGCTATTTCTGCCGGGGAGACCTCATCCACTTCACGGATAAAATCTGTTCCACCAGTTGAGGACAAAGACTTAGCTCCCACTGACTTCCCAGATGAAGTCAAGCGTTTGTTGACTCTGTTGAAACAAAAGTCGTAAAAACCATTGCCTTACCAGGGGAGGAATGGGTATAAACGAACTTATTGTCCCATCGTATTCCACTTGAACCTGGTACTAGACCATTTTACATACCTGCGTACAGAATGCCCATTCACAAGTTGCTGTCGCAGAAGAATTGATCAATCAAATGCTTGATGTGGGATTATTGCCCCCTAGCAATTCACCTTGGAATGCACCCTTGATCCTAGTACCTAAGAGGATGGTACTTGGCGCCCAGTGATTGACTTTAGGAAGTTAAAGCGAAAACTATTCCAGATCGCTTCCCACTTCCTGTTACTGGGTGATCTTTTACGTAACATCGGAGATAACAAAGTCTTTTAACCCTGGATTGTTAACAAGGGTTTTGGCAAGTCCCTCTTCACGAGGACAACCAAGAGCTAACTGCATTCTCCACTCCTACAGGTCATTATCACTTCCTCCGTATGGCGTTTGGATTACGATCCTACCCTATCCACGTTTCGAACCCCACAGGGACACACACACTCACACATACACACATACACACACACACATACACATACACCCCACACATACACACACAACCACACACCACACACACACACAAAACACACACACACACACTTATATACTACGGGCCCTAGTGTCTAATCGACATGTGCCTAGGACAAAATGGTAACTAACACACACCACACACACACACACATACACACAACATATACACACACACACACACACACACACACACACACACACAAACATACACACACATACACACACATCCCACCCCAAAACATATATATCCACCCCACACAACACACACACACACCACACACACACAAAACACACACACACACATACCACACACACACACACACACACACACACATACCACAACACATATATACACACACACACACACACACAACACACACACACACACACACATACACACAAAACACACACATATATACACACACACACACACACCCACACACACACACACACACACCCACACACATATATACACACACACACAAAACACACAACTTATACACACACACACACACACACACACATACACACACACATATACCACACACACACACACACACACACACACACACAACACACACACACACACACACACATATTTAATACACACACACACACCCCACACACACACACACACACACAAAACATATATACACACACACACACACCCACACACACACAACACACACACACACACACACACACACACACACACACAAGTGAAGTAAACTTTCAAAGCATCAACATAATCGAGTAAATTTCGGGTTTTAATTTCGTCAAGCAGAAGCGTGTCATAGACAAGGTCAAGACGCAGCCACAGTATCTCGTGGGACTTTTTATAATCCCTGGAATGTACGGATGACATTAGTTGTGTTCTCATGGGATCAATTAACTAATGAAATAAATACAATTCGCCAATAAAAAGTATTTTTGTGTTGAAAGACAATGCAGCAGATGGTATATAACAAACGAAGCACTTTCCATTTATCTATTGTAAACCCTGTTGTGTTTTATGCGTCAGTTCAGTGCAGTCCAGTCAAGATGACGATTATAATACATAAACAATGGTATTTTACTTTCGACATAGATCATAGGTGTACTCTAGGGAGATAAATATTTGTTAAACCAAAAATGTAAACATCTTTTAAAAAAGATAGAATTAGGTGAAGTCTCCCCGCCCCAGCAGTAAAAATCACCAGTACGGGAAAGTTAAAAACATTATGGGGGTTTTCCCATGAGGTAAAGACAGTGTCTGGGGGGGTTTTTGATCATTTGAGCTCCACACGATATTTTTTCAATTTTGAAATGTTAGATGACTGCAAAATTTGAATAAACCGATCAGTTATAGAAAGACTGATTAACCCATTTGATTTCTGGCTAGCGTGTTTCCTACCATTTCCGATGACTTTGCTTGGGGCAAACTTGGGGTTATTTTATTGTGGACTTTTTTGGGAAACCAGTGGTTTTATCTAATAAAATTTCTTGGAAAATAAAAAAAATCGGGAAAAACTATTTATTATGTTTTTTAACCCACTGGATGGCAAAACTTTCTAAAATTAAAGATAACCAGTGTTGCCCCAAGTGTTTTTAAACTTTTTTCTGTCGGTTTTGGAAAACTGTCTTCCCAACAGATAAACATGCAACAAATAAAATAAAAAGGGTTCCTAACAGAGAGTTTAAACAAGCTGCATTGTTTAATTTAAAAAGCTCGACCTTGCTCGGGGCCCACCCCCAAACATATTTCCACTCAGGGGGGAAAACCGTTAAAACCTATAAACTTTTCAGACAAAAATTTTGGGGAAAATGGGACGTAATAATTTTTGATTTTAGAAAAAAAAAAGGGGATTCATTTCCTCAGATCAAGAATAAATTTGGACAGTTTAAAGTTCCCTTTTCTTTTAAAAACGTATTTCTTAAGCAATTTAAAACCAATTTTAGGGCTGCCACCCTACATAAATGAATCTGTTGGGTTTTTTTAAAGCATTTCAGTAAAGAACAGTTATAACGTTTTAAATGATTGCTGAGTGTGTGAGTGAAAAAAACACGTTATAAAGGTTAATGATTATGAGTGTGTATGTGAGTAAAGGGAAACACGTTTTATAAATGTTAATGTTTGGGTTGGTGTGGTGAGTGAAAACAGTTATAACGGTGTTAATGATTGCTGAGTGTGTTTTGTGATAAAGAAAAAGTTATAACAGTGTTAATGATTATGATTTGTGTTTTGTGAGTGAAGAACACGTTATAAACAGTTTTAAATTTGATTACTGAGTGTGTTGTGAGTAAAAAGAACACTTTAAAAACAGTGTTAATAAGTCCCCGGGGGGAGTGGTGTGATCAGTTTTCAATTTGTTAAATTTTAAAAGAAAAATTAAAACAGTGCTGAGATGTGGGGTTTTTTAACTTGATAAAATTTATTTTCTTCACCTTTATAAATTGTAAAAACCCCCAGTGAAATTTCCCTCAGAAATTAATATTTGGACTTTAGAAATATTACTGGTCCCTGTTTGTGTTGAAATTTTTAAACATTGTTAATCTTTCTGCATCCCCTGAGAACATTGAAAACAAGATTCATTTTTGGGAAATAATGATCTTGTAGTGGAACATTTATTTGTTTTTCCGTTTAATGTTCATAAAATGTTTTTAAATTTATGTTTTATTATTCGAGTGTATTTAATGTGATAGAAAAAACTTTCCCAAAAATCTTGAATCTTAAAAAGTAAAAGATTCGGGGAAAAGATTTTTTTAATGCCCATTTTTACCCCCCCCCCCCCCAATTTTTGTGCGTTTTAAAAATTTTTACAATTATTCCCCAAAACTTCCTTTGCTATTTTAAAAATTACAAGTTTTAAATTTTTTTTAAAAAAAATTAGGTGATAATTTGTGCTTTTTAAAAAGTTGAAAAAAAGAAATTGTTTGCGGGGAAGTTTTTTCAGGGAAAACAATTTTTTGTCTTTTTTTGTTTTTTTTGTTCAGAAACCTTGGTCGGGCACTCATTTTCGGGTTTTCAATGTGTGTTAATGTAGTACACCCCCATCCCCAACTCATATTTTTTTAACAATGGGTGATGTGTACTCTGCATTAAAAAAAACGCTCAACACATTTAAAAACAATTTAAAAATCGGCCAACCCCTCACCCACCCACTAAAACTTTTTAACAATGTGAAATTAATATGATGTACACTCACACACTGGGGCAAAAAAACAGCTTTCTTATCAGAGGGAAAAAAAGGGAAAATGTTATGTACATTTGAGGGGATTTTTGAGAGCTGTGAACCCCAAACCCCAGCATTTCCTCAAAAAAGGAATTAACTCTTCAAATGTAGCCCCCACCATGAAGAAATTACCCATATATGATATTAGAAAAAAATTTTTTTAATATCTTTATTTTAGTCAGATGTAATTACAGAGAGGGACCAAAAAGAATCTGTCCCTGAGAAAATACATCCATGGGGTTTAGTTCGCCCGTAGCCCACCCAAGAAGAGAAGAATTTTCCCGCCCGGTTTTTACCCCCACCATGGTGGGGGCCATTTAATTTTAAATTTTTTTTTATATTTATATGCCTTATTTTTTTAATTTTTTAAAAATTTAAATTTTTTTTGCATTTTCCCTTTGCTTTTTTTGTTTTAAACATGTTTAACGTTTGGGTTTGTTTGTATATATGGTTTTATAGGGTTATAACAGTGTATCTTAGTGTTATTATACATATAGTGAGCGGAAATGTTTTTACAACAAGATACTTCACGATGTATAAGAATCTCAGTGAAACAAAAATGTATATTTGTACCTTTGTTTGTTTTTTTAAAGAGAGAAAAGTAAATAATGAATCTGAATGTCACAGGAAGTCAGTTAGAAATAATAATTACATGGTGTGAACAGAGGTAATATGAGTATATGTTAGTGAAGAGCACATTGTAACAGTGTTAATGAGTGCTGAGTGTGTGTTGTGAGGGTAACTCCATGCAGCACTGCCCTTATTAATCAATATACGGGTTTAGATATAATAACGGGAGGTTACAAAGAAATCTCTGTATCCTCCCATGTTATAACTGTGATCATTGTATCCCTGTAAACGTGGTCCAGCCAGAAGAGAGGAACCTCCCAGCCAGCCAGACCATCTGTTTTTCATCTGATCCTTTTATTTATGTGTTATATTTATTTTTGGGGGATTTTGCTATGTAAACAGGATGACCCATTGTATCTCTTGTGTTACTTGTATCTCAGCTTGATCCCTGTATCTCTGGTGTTACAATTTTACAGCAATGTGATCGCTGTATCTCTGGTATTAGTGTGTAAAACAAACGAATCTTTGTACTTGGCGATGCTGTGAATAAGTGTGATTTTTGTATCTCTGGTGTTACTATGTAAAAGAAAGTGATCTTCATGTATATTTTGTTACTAAGGATAACAGAGATCACTACGATACTGTGTGGTCAGTGCATTCCCGGCTCTTATGTTAAGGTCACATGGGGTGCTTGGGGTGTATGCCCCAAAACGATTAGTGATTTTCCGTCTGGCCTTCGAGCTAAAAGAATGCTGAAAATGCGTGAGAGCCGTAAAGTATATTTACACATTCCTTAAAATACTTCAAGAAAATATCAATGCGCTTTGAGAGGAACAAAAGAACATATTGTTTAGTGTAGTGTAGTTGAAAGTTAAAGCAGTAATTGTACAGCCGGTACTGGGGAACCTTCCCATGGCACCGCAAACAAAGATTGTTGGTGATGAAAGATTGAATGTAAAACATTGGGAGAAGGTCAGTAAGATCAATGGTTACAACGAAAAATTCCAAAAAACTGAAATCCCAAAATTTAAATTTAAATGTTGAAAACTACGAGAAAATATAGGTGAGTACACACGCACGAGCACACGCACACATATACACGAGCGCACATACGCACACACACACACACACACATTTTCTTGGACTGCAAGAAGGCGTTTGACACAGTTCCACACAAGAGATTAGTGCAAAAACTGGAGGACCAAGCAGGGATAACAGGGAAGGCACTACAATGGATCAGGGATACTTGTCGGAAGGCAGCAGCGAGTCATGGTACGTGGCGAGGGGTCAGAGTGGGCACCTGTGACCAGCGGGGGTCCCCAGGGGTCAGTCCTAGGACAGTGCTGTTTTGGTATTTTGTGAACGACATGACGGAAGGAATAGATCCGAAGTGTCCCTGTTTGCAGATGACGTGAAATTGACAAGAAGAATTCATTCGATGGAAGACCAGGCCAGAACTACAAAAGGGGTCTGGACAGGCTGCAGACCTGGTCCAGCAATTTGGGTCCTGGAGTTCAAACCCCCCTCAAGTGAAAAGTCATGAAGATTTGGGATGGGCAAAGAAGACCGCAGACGGGGGTACAGTCTAGGGGGCCAGAGACTACAAACCTCACTCAAGAAAAAAGATCTTGGGGTGAGTATAACACCAGGCACATCTCCTGAAGTGCACATCAACCAAATAACTGCTGCAGCATATGGGCGCCTAGCAAACCTCAGAACAGCATTCCGACATCTTTTAATAAGGAATCGTTCAGGACCGTACACCGTGTACGTTAGGCCCACATTGGAGTATGCGGCACCAGTATGTGGTCACAGACCGGGCCGCGGGGGCGTTGACCCCCGGAACTCTCTCCAGGTAAACACCTAGCCAAGCACACAAAAAAACTAGAAAAAGTGCAAAGGCTTGCAGCAAGACTAGTTCCAGACCTAAGAGGTATGGTCCTACGAGGTTAGGGAAATCAAACTGACGAACTGGAGGACAGGAGGATAGGGGGGACATGATAACGACATACAAAATACTGAGATGAATTGACAAAGTGGACAAAGACAGGGTGTTCCTGAGATAGGACACAGCAACAAGGGGACACAGTTGGAAGTTGATGACACAGATGAATCAAGGTATGTTAGGAAGTATTTTTCAGCCACAGAGTAGTCGGGAAGTGGAATAGATTAGGAAGCGATGTAGTGGAGGCAGGATCCATACATAGCTTTTTAAGCAGAGTATGATAAGCTCACGGTTCGGGAGAGTGACCTTGTAGTAGAGACAGGTGAAGGGCGGGGCAGGAGCTTGGACTCTCGACCCCTGCAACTCAATACTGATGAGTACAACTAGGTCGAGTACACACCACACCACACACAACACACACACAACACATACAACCACACACACACACACACACACACACACAGACACACACACAGACACACACACACACCACCACACACCACAACCACACACACACACACACACACACACACACAAAACACACACACTCTATGTCAGTACACGATGTGATGGGCCTACGTAACAAAATGCAAGAAGGCATAGGGAAGGATTTGTTCTCAAGGCTACCAGAAATAATGGAATACCAGAATGAGCCTTGGTTTACCGAAAAAGTGTAGGGAGGCAAAAACTAACAGCGCTAGATATGGAAAAAAAGTACAGAAGGCAAAAGACCCAGAAAAACAAAGAAAGTAATTAGTCGACGAGCAGAAACGACTATGCACAGATATGGAGGGAGGCCCCACCACCCCCCATCCCCAATCCCATAACCCCCCCCCTCCCAGCAGCAGTATGAAAACGACATAGCATCGAAAGTTACGTCTGACCGAAAATGCTTATAGCCACGTCAGGAGGAATGACGACAGTCAAGACCAAAAAATAATCAGGTGAGGAAAGAAGGTGGGGGGGGAGCTCACAAGAAATGTTAAAAGAAGTATGTGAAGAGCTTAAGCACGAGATTAAAGGAAGTATTTCAGTGGAAGAAGAAGCAGAAGGAAACACTGGTGAGACAAAAACAGTGGAGTACAAACGAAAAAGGGATAACCAACAAGTGTTGGATGTAATACGCACAACTGAGGAAGAGGTTGAAGAAGCTCCTAAGTGAATTGATACCTCAAAGGCGGTGGGACAGAAAACATCTCTCCGTGAGTCCTTAAGAGAGGGAGCAGAAGCAGAGGACACTGTGTTTGTGCAACATAACCACAATCATGGAAACAATCCCTTGAAAACTGGGCAACTACCTAAGATATGGAAGACGGCGAATGTAGTCCCCATCTTTAAGAAAGGAGGCAGAAACGAGGCACTAAACTATAGATCAGAGTCACTAAAGTATAGTATGCAAAGTCGATTGAAGAGATTGTCGGTGAGAGGAGAGTGGTGGGAGCACCCGGAACGGGCCCCCCCCCCCAAGAACAAGATTATAAACGACAACCAGCACGGATTCATGGAAGGTAAATCCTGTGTCACAAACCTACTGGAGTTTTATGACAAGGCAAGTAAGATATGAGAGGGAGGGGTGGGTTGACTGCAAGAAGACCTTCGACACAGTTCCTCACAAGAGATTAGTACAGATGCTACAGGATCAGGCACACATAACAGGAAGGGCACTGCAATGGATCAGAGAATACCTGACAGGGAGACAAGAGCGAGTCACGGTACGTGATGAGGTATTGTGTATGAAAGAGCAAGTATTGTGTATGAAAGAGGAAGTATTTTGTATGAAAGATCAAGTATTTTGTATGAAAGATCAAGTATTGTGTATGAATGAGCAAGTATTTTTTTTTTTTTTATATTTTATTGAAAACTTACATGGTACCAAAATATAGACATAAAAACTGTTTTTGTCAAAAGACAAGAAAACAAAACTTACACAATTTATAATCTCACCACAAAATATACCTAATCCATTGAACTAAACCCTTACACTATAGTATCTCTCTCTCAATCCCTTTCAATGTGCAGGATGATAAACCCTTGCAGCCACATAATAGTGGTAACCCCCCTTTTCATGTACTTAGCCTGAAACAAAGTACATATATACACATGACATGACAAGAGTGTATAACCTAAATCAAAAAGAATCATGTTATTTTTTTGACAGTTAGTACATACAAACTAACAGATCTTAGCATTTACTAACTTACATTTTATAAAAGTTATAAATAACTAAAAACTAACAAACAACTAACAAAATATGAAAAATTGTTCAAATAAATGGACCAACAATAACTTTTACACAATACAAAAACGTCAAAAACATCTTATGCTAAATATAAAAGTTTTATACAATGTTAGATTCAGTACTAAGTCTAGTATATACACTTCATGCAAACTTATAGATGTATTATGCCTTTAAATCTAAAGCCATTTAAACAATGTTCCAGAGCAATATCAGACTTACTCTGTCATGCACTAAGTTACACAATATAACTTATGGCTCCTAATAAAACATGTACCGGGCAGTACTACCTCAATCATGAACAAAACCAACCTGGCAAAGACACTTCAGAAAGCCACCCCCTGCCATCCCCTGACCCCATGCTATCTCTGTATTAAAAAAAAAACACAAACTCACGTTCCCTTCCATGCTCAAGTTCGTACCTGACGTCGAAAGTCATAAAACCCCTGTCTCAACCAAATGTCACCAGTTCACACCCCCCCCCTACGCCCCCCCCTTTCCTAACGACTTTACACCCATATGCTCCACTACCACACACTTTTATTCACCTTCCATCCTCCACTAATCTCAAAAAGAACAAAAATGCCAGTTTAGGGAGACCAGCCCAATCCAGCTCTAAACTACACCCAGCCCTAACATTACACCTACCGATAGATTACGATAACCCAAGGGAAAACTATTTACCCACAACCTCCCATATAGTAGCCTATTTCTGCATACTGTACGATACACACTCGCCGCAAGCGCCCGCACCCTACATTCACCCCCCACCTCCCGCATGCACCAAGACACATACAAAAAATCTGCCACTATATACATCACTGCCCTCCGAATGTCCTTGGAAACCCCTCCCACATCGAAATGCAAAGCCCTCAAAGTCGAAATGTTTCTTGCCCCTCCCGCCACTATACCCAGAACTCTCGCTAACCAAGCCCTTACAAAACCCAAGGTTTCACAAAAATATATGGCATGAAAAGCTGTCTCCTCTTCCTCACAATGCAAACAAGTGCCAGCACCTACATAACCCATTCTATATAACACTGACCTTGTAGCTAGAATTCCCATAAAGAATCTATAAACCACTTCACGAACCCTTGGCTTTAATCTGATCTTCCGAAAGTCTTCCCAAATGCCCCTCCAATCATACATTGGGTATGTAGCTACTCCCTGTATCACTGTACCCTGCCTACCTATCCTCCCAAGCCTACTTACCCTTACTTTTTTTGCTTCCCTTACTGCCAACAAATTTCGCACCATATCTTCACACTCCAGTAGTTCCTTTCCCTTCCACCATTTTCGCACATCCTTCATGACCTCTCCCACCCTTCTACCCCTCTCCCCTCCCACCCTCAAGTATCGCTGCTTCACATACACTGCCTTCACTCGTGTGTCCAAAGTTATGAGCTAAAGGCTCGGGCTCAGGCACCTACCCTACCCTAGAAGGGTTAGGCATGGTGTCGATGAATGTGAGCAAGTATTGTGTATGAAAGAGCAAGTATTGTGTATGAAAGAGCAAGTATTTTGTATGAAAGAGTAAGTAAAGATGAGAAAGGTACACTACCCTGCTGGAACAATACACAAATAACCCGCACTAAACCAGCGCCTCTAGAATGTGAGGTATTTAGATTCAGTTCAAGCATTGGGAGGATAATTTCAATTCCTTGGATCAAGTGCCAATCACCAGCATCAAGGCAAAATAATAGGGTAATGGAAAAATATTACTTTTATATTACGAGATTAAAAGCAGCAAAATTGCAGCTATACACCTGATTACCACCATCAGCCTCCTCCCTCACCCTGGGGTAATACCACCATCAGCCTCCTCCCTCACCCTGGGGTAATACCACCATCAGCCTCCTCCACTGCGCTAGCCAAGGATTCGAACCCATGTTGTACTGGCCTTCCTCATGGTAAGCGAGAACCTTATGACGCTTTAAACCACAGGACCACCAAACCCTAGAAGAATGGCGTAGCCAGCACACAGCTAGCTGTTGGGTCACCATCTCCGTATGCCCTCGGATGGCGGCCCAACAGCTAGCTGTGTGCTGGCTGCGCCATTCTTGTAGGGTTGGGTGGTCCTGTGGTTTAAAGTGTCATGTGGTTCTCGCTTACCATGAGGCAGGCCAGTATAACATGGGTTCGAATCCTTGGCTAGCGCAGTGTTGTTATTGATCAATACCACTCGTTCGTGGTTACATTAATTAATTATATATATATATATATATATATATATTTTATATATATATATATAAAATATATATATATATATATATATGTCGTGCCAAATAGGCAGAATTTGCGATCTTGGCTTAAATAGCAACGCTCATCTTGCCATATAGGACAAGTGAAATTTGTGTTACATAATTTTCGCCAAAATCATTCTATACCAAAAAAAAAATATATTCACTGTGTTTGTTTAGTATTAAATTTCTTTTAAACAAATCTAAAATATATTTAATTTGGGGTTTGGCTAAAATATTGTTCTTGTATAATAAGGTTAGGTAAGTTTTCTAAGATTCTGTTGGTGCAAAATTAAAATTTTTTACATCAACATTAATGAGAAAAATATATCTTTAAAAATTATAAGAGAAAATTTTGAAAAGAACTTAATTTTAAATGAGTTCTTTCTAATTGACCAGTTTACATTTCGGCACGACATATATAATATATATATTTATATATATATATATATTATATATATATTTTATATATATATATATTACACTATACTATTCCGAGCAGGTACGAATTATAGATATTGCTGAAATAGTTAAAAAACTATGAATCATTAAAATCAGAACATATACTGGAGTACTCCTTTTGTGATCGGTTATAAACCTTTACTAATGATGATCTTCACTAAAACACATCACAACATTCACTCTGAGATGTAACATTTTCTTAAGCAAATTGTTTCCGATGAAATAACTAGAAAGAGCTTCGTCAGATCAGCTTCAGTTGGAAGTATTGTTATATTAATTTTGAGAAAAAAAATTGTATTTCTTTTTTTCAGAGTAGGTTCCAACATTTTTCTTTAAACAGAAAATAAAATACTCTATTTCATATAATTTCTGAGTGTGGCTTCTTATGAGCTTCAATTTTCCCCAAACTCAAATTTAAGGGGTTCAACCCTAATGTCTTACAAGTATTTAGAATATTTGCCTCTATAATTTTTCCCGATAGTTTTTATTAAATTTTCCCCTGTGTTTTTCCCTATTTACCATTTTATTGGAAAAATTTTGGTTATTAATAAAACCCCGATTTTGGGAAAATTGCTTTTTTTTTCCCTTTAAACCCTTTACAGAAAAAATTTTTTTCATTTCCCAAAATCATTGTGGGGCCGGGGGAGACACAGACAACTGGTTATTGTAGCAGCGAGCGCGAACAACAACAACCTGGTTATTTGGGAGCGAGCGCAACACACAAAAAATTTTTTTAAAAATTTAACGACAAAACAAAAAAACCCTTTTTTAAAACCCAACCCTTTTTTTCCTTTTTTTTTTTTTTTTTTTTTTTCCTACTCACCCTTAAAAACCAAAACAACATTTCCTAAAAAATTTAACAAACCTTTAACCCCCAAAAAAAAAATTTTTAAAAAAAATTTCTTTTAAAAAAACCCAAAAATAAAAATTCCCCCCAACCCAAAAACCAAACTTCAAAAAAAACTTTTTTATACCAATAAAAACCCCTTTATAACCTTTTTCAAAAAAAAATTTTTATTCCCCCAAACCCCAAAATTTTAAATTTTTTTCCCCAAAAATTTTTAAAATTTTCAAAAAACCCCAAACTAACAAGCTTTTTTTTTTCCTTTTAAAAACCCCTTTTTCAAACTAAATTTAAATTTTTCCCCCCATTTTCACATAAATAAAAAAATTCTTTCACCCCCTTAAAAAAAATAAAAACAAAATTAAAAAACCAAAATTATAACCAAAATTTAAAACCCAAATTTTTAACCAAAAGTTAAAACAAAATTATAACCAAAAAAGGGTTTATAACCAAAAAGGATGATAAAACCAAAAAATGATAACCGGGGGTTGATAACCAAAAAATTATAACCAAGAAGTTTAAAAAAGGGGTAAAAAGGGTAAAAAAAGGTTTAAAAAAAGGTTGATAACCAAGAGTTGAACCAAAGGTTGAAAACCGAAAGGTGAAAAAAAATTTAAAAAAGAAGGTTGATAACCAAAAAGGTTGATAACAAAGGAAAAAAAGGTTTAAAAAAAAAAAAAATTTAAAAAATTTTTAAAAAAT
>NW_026497208.1:0-10693 GCF_026875155.1 Cherax quadricarinatus | reverse complement strand
GGGGTTTAAAAAAAAAAAATTGAAAACAAATACAAAGAGGGAAAATATAACCCAACCCATTTGTGGAATCTGAAGGCCCCCATTAACCCCTTTAAAAAGGGTTTACAGGAATGGTTTAACCATTGGTCAAAACTAATAACCTGACCTGGGAATAAAGGGAAAGAGAGAACCCGGTTAACCTGAGGAAGGGTATGAAAACAATTTCCCATAGAACCCAAGGGGTCTGAAAAGAATTTATTTTTAAACCAATCCAAAAATGAAAAGTGGAAAGAGAAAACTACTGAAATACATAGGTTAACCATAAGAAAGGGGGAAAAAACCATTACTCAACAGGGGAGGTGATACTGAGAGAACCCAGGGTTCAACCATTGAGGAAACAGGGATACTGAGAGAACCCATGGTTCAACCATTGGGGAAAACAGGGATACTGAGAGAACCCATGTTCAACCTTTGAGGAAAAAAAGGATACTGAGAGAACCCATGGTTCAAACCATTGGGGAAATACAGGGGATACTGAGAGAACCCAGGGTCAACCAGGGGAGGAAAAAAAAGGGGGGATACTGAGAGAACCCATGGTTCAACCATGAGAATACAGGGATACTGAGAGAACCCATGGTTCAACCACTGAGGAAAACAGGGATACTGAGAAAACCCCCATGGTTCAACCATTGAAAATACAGGGGATACTAAGAGAACCCATGGTTCAACCACTGAGGAAAACGAGGGATACTAGAGACCCATGGTTCAACCATTAAAGGAATACAGGGATACTGAGAGAAACCCATGGTTCAACCACTGAGGAAAACAGGGATACTGAAAAAACCCATGGTTCAACCATTGAGGAATACAGGGATACTGATAGAACCCATGGTTCAACCACTGAGAAATACAGGGGATACTGAGAGAACCCATGGATCAACCACTGAGGAATACAGGGGATAACTGGAATAGAACCAATGGTTCAAACCATTGAGGAATACAGGAGATCTGAAGAACCCCATGGTTTCAACCACTGAGAAATACAGGGGATACTGAGAGAACCCATGGCTACAGCCACTGAGGAATACAGGGGATACTGATAGAACCCATGGTCCAACCAATGAGAAATACTGGGGATACTGATAGAACCCAAGGTTTCAACCACTGAGGAATAAAGGGAAACTGAGAGAACCCATGTCAACCACTGAGGAATACGGGGATACTGATGAGAACCCATGGTTCAACCCACTGAGAAAACAGGGGCTACAGAGAGAACTCATGGTTCACCTCTGAGGAAAACGTGGGATACTGAGATACCCAAGGTTCAAACATTGAGGAATACAGTGGCTATTGAGAGAACCCAATGGTTCAACCATGAGGAAAACAGGGATACTGAGAGAACCCATGGTTAACCACTGAGAAATACAGGGATACTGAGAGAACCCATGGTTCAACCACTGAGAAATACAGGGGATACTGAGAGAAACCCTGGATCAACCACAGAGGAATTACAGGGGATACTGATAGAACCCATGTTCAACCACCGAGAAATACGGAGATACTGGTTTAAAACTAATGATTCAACCACTAGAAAACGCATTTATACACGAGAGAATCCATATTTCACCGAAGGGAAAAAACATAAGCCCTGATGAACCGATCGTCACGCCAACAAAGCCCGAAAATTAATATTGAAGTTAATTACAAGAAAGTTCTTGATCACTTGCCTCTGACCGGAGACATAAAATAACAAAAACAAAGATTTTTTCTCTATATACAGATGAACGCTTTGAAAAGCTAGGAGAGAACATAACAGAGAAACACCAGAATTAAGCAACTTCACAGCACATTTGAAGAAAATTTACATTTAACATCAAAGAGGATCACTCGGCACTAGAGGTGAAGGCTTCTGTATGTTGATGATTAATATATGTATATTAATCCTGTATATTGATTAATATACAGGAAGAACCTAGGAAAACTACCACTACTACTACTACCACTAATACTATTACAACAACTACTGTTCCTCATAATAATGAGAATAAGAATTATGATTTATATATGGGATTAAGACAGAGAAGGAGAGGGAGGTATTAATCACCGAGTAGCGGTCTTAGATAGGTCCTCCGACCTCCTAACATGTGGTTGCTAATAAGTCCCTCATAACCTACTATGAGGATGCCCATATGCTATGCATGACAGGCATGACAGATGCAGGCAATTACATAAGTGAGAGTCTTCTTTACCTCAACTCTCGACTCTGAAGAAAAGGTAGATAGACATGAAGAGTTATACCTTCGGTTAATAATAATTAATAACTCCTAAACAGTAAAATTAAATTATTAAGCGTTCATATATAAAAAATAAACTGAAATGTAACATCATCTGTTAATGAAAATTATAAATCACGAAAAGCTCTGCTTCCCCAAATTCTAAAGTTTTTTTTGATGAGAAAATCGTAATTGCGAACCACTGTCAGCCTCAGAGATTCTTTGAGTTTAACAGAACCTTGCCACGTGGAGGCCAGTGGATCGTCTTTAAGTCACCCACCCACTACTGTGTTCTTGATGCTTTCCCAGGTTCATGTGTACCAGGAGTCATCTGTCCGCCTCAGATATTCTGCCCCTCCACTTCCCCAAGTCTGTCTCACAACCAGTCTCCCTCGTCATTCCAGGTCCATGTATCAGGAGTCCATCGTCCGCCTCAGATTATTCTCCCTTACCACTTATTAACCCCCCAGGGTAATTTCGCATTTCCCAGTTCAAGTGTCCAGGAATTCATCCGTGGGCCCCCCGGATGTCTCCCCTTCCTCTCTTCCCTTAGGTTATTTTCCAGCCTCAGCCTTCCCAGGTTATGTATCCCGAAGTCACTTCAGCCACCCTCCTGATCTAGCCGAATGAGAACGAGCCTGTTAGTGCTGGTCTAGCGGTAGAGACTGTCCAGGTGGGTGAATTACAGGAGGGGACCACACAGTAAGAACAGCGTCCTGTAATTTACACCACCAAGACAGCCTGGACCGTAAGTCAGCTAGACGCAGCCAAGCTACCGTCCATTTCGGCCACCAAGGCCTGCCCCTCAATGAAAATTTGGGAGTTCTATTTATATTATACATTCACTCATTATTGTACTTAATCGCATTACGAGTGTGTTTATGAATGTTTTTTAGTCTACGTTGATGAATGTTCGGTATTAACTGTATGTCCACCTCCACCAGAACTATAATAAGTGTTTGAACTGTAATTTATTAAATTTGTTAATAGTCTTATGTAAATTGTAATACCACAGTTACAAGAGTCCTGCACAATGGAAATAAGTTACTTCTGTCTGACTTTTTTGTTGTTATCCTGGGTAAATTTACGCATATTTTAATATGTATAATAATTTGTGAAACTGTATTTATGTGTACCTGTACCTAAATAAACATACGTATGCACACACGTCTTATTTCACACTCATTGTGCATTCCATAACCACCGCGGCTGCGGATTCACCATCATTTCATACGTACAAAGCAAAGCACACGCCTCTCACAAACACACATACATATGTATAACACACACTGATCGCCTCGTACACAAAATGACTTGTAATCACTAATACACGAACCCACACACACACACAACACCCAAACACACACACACACACACACACACACACACACACACACACACACACACACACACACACAGTCCCTCTCACGGTTGTTAAAATTATGTTTGTGTCTTCAAAATAAAGTCGAGAAGTTGTGGTAGAAAAAAAATCAGACTTCCTCAAGTAGGGAAACACAGGAACTTTAATAAATTTCAATACTTTTGATGAATAAGAACATATGTTGTTCACGCCATTCTGAAAGACATCCATTGTGAGTCAGATTACAGAAGACACTATCCTTGAAATATCCTTTTTGGAAGACAAAGTTCCTATAAATTATTTAAAAAAACAGTTAACTAATTTCTTCTATCTCACATTTTCACTTACGTAACATCTTCTAGACCATCATAAAACATTAAACCCCCCCCTCCACGACTATAAACATTATGGATGAAAAAAAAAACTAGCAGCCTTGGGATATTCGTTTCCCCTGACATGACAACTAATATGGTGGGTCTTACCCACTGGTCATGCGTCCTCCGACTTACAACATTCACATTATAAAGTCATGTTCTGTGATGTGTAAATGTTAGCAGAATAATAAAACTAATGTTGTATTGTAAATGAACTTGCGAAGTTTAATTGTTAGTAAATATATACGCTTGAATGGTGTACCACACAATGTTGTTTCTTCAACATAAAGGTTTTATGCCATTAAGAATACTTAATGTTTAAGTGTAATTTCGTTGAAATAACTGGTAACATAATATTTATTAGTTGTTTAATTGTATTAAAAGTTGTTGTGATCAAAAATCACATAAAATCTTTAGACTTACGTATGCAGAAGTGATGAGAAAAATAAACAAAAAAAGGAAACCAGAAGTACTTTTTTTTTTTTTAGAAATAAAGCATTGAGGATTGCAAGAGTTCCTGGAAGAAAGTAAGAGGAGTATCAAGAGTTCAGGGAAGAAAGTTGAGGTGTAACAAGAGCCTGGAAGAAAGTTGAAGGTGTATCAAGAGTTCTGGAAGAAAGTTGAGGATTGGCAAGGTTCCTGGAAGAAAATTGAAGAGTTATCAAGAGCTCTGGAAGAAAGTTAGAAAAAAATAAAATGTGCAAGAGTTTCTGGAAAGAAAATTGAAGAGTATCAAGGAGCTTTGGAAGAAAGTTGAGAGTATTCAAGAGCTCAGGACAAAGTTGAGGAGGGCAAGAGTTTCTGGAGAAGGAAATCTGAGGAGTATCAGAGCTCTGGAAGAAACTGAGGAGTGGCAAGAGCCTAAAGAAAGTTGAGAGTATCAGAGCTCTGGAAGAAAGTTGAGAGTGGCCAAAAGTTCTGTGAGGAAGAACGTGTAAGGAGTAAATAAGAGCTTCTATAGAAGAAAGTTGAGAATATTAGGACTCCGGAAGAAAGTTGATGAGATCTGAAAGAAAATTGAGGAGTATTAAGAGCTCTGGAAGAAAGCTGAGGAGTATTAAGAGCTCCGGAAGAAAGCAGAGGAGTATAAGAGCTCCGGAAGAAAGTTGAAGGAGTATTAAGAGCTGCTCCGAAGAAAGGCGTGAGGCGTATTAAGAGCTCCGTAAGAAAGCTGAGGAGTATTGAGAGCTCCGGAGAAAGCTGAGAAGTTTTAAGAGCTGGAAGGATAGCTGAGGAGTATTAAGAAGCTCCGGAAGAAAGCTGAGGAGTATTAAGAGCTCCGGAAGAAAGCTGAGGAGTATTAAGAGCTCCGGAAGAAAGCTGAGGAGTATTAAGAGCTCGGAAAGAAAGAAAGCTGAAGGAGTGTTAAGTGCTCTGGAGAAAGTGAGGAGTATTAAGGAGCTCCGGAAGAGAAAGGCTGAGGAGTATTAAAGAGCTCGGAAGGAAGCCTGAGGAGTATTAAGAGCTCCGGAAGAAAGTGCTGGAGTATTAAGAGTTCGGAAAGAATAGGAGGAAGTATTAAGAGCTCCGGAATGAAAGCTGAGGAGTTTTAAGAGTCCAGGAGAAGCTGAGGAAGTATTAAGAGCTCGGAAGAAAGTTGAGTGGAGTATAAGAGCTCCGGAAGAAAGTGTGGAGTATTAAGAGGCCCGGAGAAAGCTGAGGGTATTGAGTGAGCTACGGATAAGAAAGTTGAGGAGTATTAAGAGACTCCGGAAGAAAGTTGAGGGAGGATTTTAAGAGTCCGGAAGAAAGCTGAGGAAAATTGAGAGCTCCAAAAGAAAGCTGGGAGTTTAAGGTCCAGAAGAAGTGAGGAGTATTAAGAGCTCGGAAAAGAAAGCTGGGGAGTATTAAGGCTCGGAAAAAAAGTGGGAGTATTAAGGCCCCGAAAAAAGTGGGGTTTTAAGAGCTCCGGAAAAAAAGTGGGGTATTGAAGCCCCGGAAAAAAGCTGGGGGTTTTAAGAGCTTGGAAAAAAGCTGGGAGTATTAGAGCCCCGGAAGAAAGCTGGGATTTTTAAACTCCAAGAAAGTGAGGGTATTAAGGTCGGAAAAGGAAAGGAGGAGTAAAAGAGCCCCGGGAAAGAAAGCTGAGGGGGTTTTAAAAGAGTTTCTGGAAAAAAGTGAGGGTAAAGAGCCCCCGGAAGAAAGCGGGGAGTATTAAGAGCCCCGGAAGAAAGTGAGGAGTTTTGAGGTGGAAGAAAAGGGGAGTTTTAAAGGATCGGGAAGGAAAAGCTGGGGGTTTTAAGAGCCCCCGGAAGAAGTGAGGATGTTAAGAGTCTGGAATAAAGTTGGGGAAGGCAAGGCCCGGAAGAAAGTTGAGATTTCAAAGAATTTATTATAACATTGGGCAAAACAAATATTACTATGGAGTCAGTAATTCGTTGCCAATTTATAAAAATTGACGAAATAATAAAAAAAAAGCAATGAAGACAAAAAGGTTTATCCAGTAAACAAAGTATAAAAATTCTTTGTCATTGTTGGAAAACAAAAACAACAAAAAAGTAACTAAATTTAAATAGGAGAAGTTTTGAAGAAAAATTTTAAATTACTAAATTTTGGGGGATGCGGTGCGATTCCAGGTTTTTTGCCAAAGAACTAAGAAAGGAGGAACACTGCAGAAAAGGGCCACTGGCCCTTTCAAGGAGGTCCTTATCAAAAAGACCCTTTCCCATAGCACCCAAAAAAATTTTCTTCGTACCCAAAAGACACAAATCAAACCCAGCCCTCCAAATATTATTTGTCCAATCTCTTTTTAAACCCTCCCAAAATCCCAGCTCGATATCCTATGGGAAGATTGTTCCCGCTCTCAACTCTGTTTGAAAAAAAGTTTTTTCTTACTATGTCCTTTCAAAAAACTAAATTTTTCCAATTAAATCCTTATTTTGGTTTTTACCGGTTCGCACCTCGTACTTTATTAAAACTCCCTTGTTTATGTCCGTATCCATTATACACTTAAAATTTTTCCCTCATTTACGCTCTGCGAGAGTAGAGATTTAAGGCTTTAAGTCATTTTAACGGGGAGATTCCCCTCACTAAATCGTTTTTGTCATTCTTCTCTGTATGTTCTCCAAAGGTTATATACATCTGTAGTAAGAAGACAAAAAATGAGCGGGATAATCTAAATGAGGCCCCCAATGTGATGTTTGAGCTGTAAAATAACTTTTTTAACTTTGTTATTATATTCTTGAGTAAATGAAGTAATCTGTTAGCCCTTTTTGCGACATAAGTAACTGCTTGTCTGGCTTTAGATTTCTGCTTACCTGATCCCAGGCATGTAAAATTTGAGTATATAATAAAGATATTAGTGTTCTGTGTGATGAAATGTAGTATAGTGTATGTAATAGCAATAATGTTTAATTCATCAGTGTCTAAGCTCTTCTTCCTTTTAAAATATTCTAAATTTTTTCGGCCAAATGAGAAAAAAATTTTATTCGTTTTTAGGTCGACTTTATTACGGGAAGGGTTTTGGAATATGTAACATCCTTGTTAATGTGACGTAAGAGCGAGGGGGGGAAAAAAACCTTTCCGATACTAAATTCCCTATCTCTAAGACATTTTCCCAAAGGTGAAAATTTGAGCATTTAGCAACACATGGGAATCTTTATTGAAAAAGTTTCGCCACACGGGGTTATCATCCCAAAACAAAGTAGAAAATGGGTAAGGAGAGTAGAGTATGAGGTAATCACCCAACCTGGTTCGATGTTTTTCGTCCATCACTCTTGTATAAGTGCAGCATGGGCCAAGAGGTGGCTTATATACGGGGTGAGTGTTTTGAAGCAGGGGGGAGGGGGGATCTTAGTGGGACCTGCCAAAATGTAAGTAGGTCATGTCCAAATTTTTGGGAAAGGTTGAAGCTTTGTACCAAGTTCCATGATTTTGCAGGTTTGACAGTGTGATAAAGGTTTTAAAACCGACAAGTTTGAAAAAATGGACATTTTATGAAACACAGGGAATTTTTCGGTTTTCAAAACCATTCACACACTGTCGACACGCAAAAAAACATGGAATTTTGGTACAAAGACCAACGCTTCCCAAACCTTTGGCGATGCCTACTTACTTTTGTGGAGGCCCCCAAAAGACCCCCTCCTCCGGCTTCAACCATCTCCCCGCAGTTAATAAGCCCCTTTTGGGCCTATGTGCACTTACTACAAGAGTGAGGAAAGAACACTCAAATCCAGGTTGGGGACTGTTTACCTATACTTTACTTCCTTACCCATTTTATTTTGTATTGGATGATGAAAGCCACTGTGTGGCGAAACTTTTCTTAAATAAAGTTCCCCATGTGTTGCATAAGTGTTTTCAATTCTTCAACTTGTGGGTTTTAAAAAACCCCAGTTCCAAAGGGTTAGAATGTAGGTATCCCTTCTCAGCAGATAGCCTGTATACCCCCATGATGCCTTTAAAATAATTCTAAAACTTATGGATAAAAGAACGTCTGTTTAAAAGGCAAACCCAGAAATATCGAGGTACATGTAAAAATCTTAATTGTTCATTATTAATTTATCCACAGAACATGAAAGGGTTTTAAAAAAAGGGTTGATAATTTAACATCCCAGGGGGGATCCGCAGCCGACTGGGGTTTCTACTGGGGGTGTTCTTTTTCTCCCCGGGTCCAAGCCCTTTAACAGAAAAAGTTTTCCTTTTACTGTTTGCTGTTTTTAATAAATCGTGTCACAGTTTGTGAAGTCTTGTGATGACGTCATCCGACATCTGTCTCAGGAAAAAAAATGTGGAGAGTTTGGTAAACTTTGGTTTTTTGGGTTTTGTATGATTTTTGGTAAACATTTAAAATTTTGTATAAAAAAAAAACGCCAGTTTTTTTCCCCCCTTCTTATATTCTTTTGTTTCAGGGGAAAGTGTAGTTTGGGGAGGGAAAGTCGCCTTAGGGTGATTGAAGCTAAACCTTGGATAAATTTTAAATTTTGTTGGATAATACTGGGAGAGGGGGGGATTTGAATCGGGGTTCCCAATAAATGGATTAAAAAGGTTATTGCTTGAGTTGCGTTATTCTGTTAGGGGTGGATTTTTGAAAGACCTGCCCGTATGGGGGCCAACAGGCCTATAGGTGTTTTCCCCCTTTTTTTTTTACATCAATTAGCACAGGAACATCAACCCGTTTTTGGTCGGGTTTGGGTAACAACTTTTTCCCGGTTATAAAATGATAAGGGGTTTTTTGTGCAATTCCACTTAATTGTATTAAACAAAGATAATTATAAACGAAAGTTACTTTTTTTGTTAAAAAATGCAAAATTTAAACAGGCACTCGTGACAATTTATTTAAGGGGCGTAACAAGCCCGACCCTAAGGGAAATCCCTTGAATTTACAATTACAAATAAAAGTTTCTGAAGAGAGGTTTTAACCAAATTAAATTTTCCCAAAACAGACACTTTGCGACCAAAAACCTTTTTTTACGGTTGTCAAGTTTTGCTCTTTTTCAACGTCTCTCTTTCCCCACTTGACTCACGAAATTGCACTGGGCCGGGTTTACGATTCCTTTGCCATGGGTTCCCCCCCACCCGTCCCAGGTTTCTTCCTCACTACTGATGCGTTTTTGCTATTTTGACCCCTCAATATCCCAAAGACAACATTAACTGAAACCAAAATAAGTTTGAATATTTTTTGCAGTAAGGCGAGTAAAAAGAAATATAAAGCAACTGCCTCAAGGATGAGCAGTGACTCGAAAATATGCTGAAGCCAATGCCGCGTGAAGACAAAATAAAATTTGTGAACTAAGCACATAAAAAAGGGGAGACTGATACAGGGGTACTGGCCTATCTTGGGGAAGTCCCTTGTAAAAACATACCCCCTAATAAAAAAAAAAATAAAAATATTAAAGTTTTTTTCTTTTTAAAGGTTAAATGTGAATTTTAATTTTTAAATTTTCGAGTACAAAATAGCCCCACTATCATGCCCGGGGAAAGATAGCCCCTAAAGCCCAGGCAAAAATAGCCACTTTTATGCCCCCGGCAAAGATAGCCCTATCATCCCAGGCAAAAAGGGTCCACTATTGCCCAGGGATTTCGGGCAAACTAATCTTAATACATAGTAACTAAGATAATAGTACAAAATAATTTTTATTAAAACTAAAAATAAAACAGGTTTGCTGTTTTACAAATTTTTTTGGACTAAAAACCTTATGTACTTTTACAAAATCTAATTACAAAAAGGGAAGCGCAGGTGGGGATATTTTTTGATGCAGAATTTAAAAACCCGGAGGTCCGTATAAAAAAAAAGCAGTTGTTTGGTTTATTTTTTTAAAATTGTGAGATAAATGTTTTTTAGCAGGTCCTAAATTTTTTAAATTGTCTGGGGATCTTGACTTTTTCGTGTGTGTTTTTGTGTGTGTGTGTGTGTGTGTGTGGTGTGTGTTTTGTGTGTGTGTGTGTGGTGTGTGTGTTTGTGGGTTTTTTGTATGTTGTGATTACATAATATTAGTTTAGAGGCGGTAGTGTGTTTTTTACCGTGGTGTGCGCGCGCGCACGTGCATTTCTTTTCTGTATATATGTTGGTAATCAAGAACTGTGTTTTGAAAATGCGCAAATAAAATAAAAGTAGGTGTGTGTGTAAGTAAATTTTTTTAGGACAGGTTTCACATAAAAAAAGTTACACAAATTATTTTCATAATAACATTTTGTAAATTACCCCGGGTAAACCCAAAAAAATCAGATAAAGGGTTTATTTCACTGGTCAGTCTCGAAAAAATTTTAAG
>NW_026497207.1:0-51216 GCF_026875155.1 Cherax quadricarinatus | reverse complement strand
TTCTCCTGATTAAAGGGTTAAAGGGTGAGCAGCAGAGCATATAGAGCTTGGTAAGGGACGTCTAGCTCTATAGTGTATATATTAACAGTATACACGTAGCTTAGTGTAGGTCATAGGCGGCCTCCTTCCCCGAACACCCAGCAGACTATGGAAACCTTTGGTCAGTTCCATGGACATAATGACTCTGATTTTCCTTAGTAAAGTCTAAATTTGGAACCACCATGTTAGACTTCCAGGAAGAGCAGACAGTGTGAGTGCTCCAGTGGTACTGATTGATCTGTAGTTTGTGGGTGTTGGGAGGGTAGTGTCCCCATGAAGGCGGAGTCGGGCCTGTCTGTCCCCAAGACTGGTCAGCAGCCAAGTAATAAATTATGGCAAAACCAGTATGACAGAGCAATTTTTTTTTTTATCTCGAGTTCTTCTTAAGATTTGCCAAATTAATTTAAGCTGTTACTTCTTATGTGGACTCTTAATTAATTTGGTTTCTTGATCCTGTCAGACCAGCTTTGCTGGACTTTTAAAAAAAAAGTTGCTCCACAGATTTCTTGAATTTTCCTGTGGGTAATATCAACAGCCTCTACAGTGGCATGGTGCTGTCATTTGACCTCACAATCTTCATCTTTTATTCTCTTTATTTAGAGTAACTTTTATGATATTGGTGGGCAGCAGAAAATGTTTTGAAGTAATGCTAGCAGGTAAGCCAGTTCTCAGTTTTAAGAACTGGCTAATTTGTGTGTTTTTTCATCACTTATATTCTGCTTGTCATCAGTTTCAGTCAGAGTTGCTTGTGTGGGTGTAAACAACTACTGTAGCTAATACTCCGACTTTTGCCATCATTCAGTGAAATTCCATTGCATTTGTAACACTTTACAAAGTGACTACAGATCTCAGTGTAATTTAGGGGACCAACTTGTCTTTACTATTTATGTATTTTATTTAAATTATTTGTATTGTCTCCCTCTACTTGTTACTTATATTAATTACTCTTTTGTCCCCATTTCTCATACTTTACTATTTTTTAAGTATTCATTTACACCATTTCATGGTGAATCTTTTAAGACTGTTAGTAGTGTTTTTACTACTACAATTTCTTGTGTTCAACACGTCTTTCTTAGTTGAGCCGTGAACAAAATTTTCCAAAAAATATTTTGGTTACTGGTGTGAAACACAAATGTAATAGTAAGGTTATGGATACTTGGTCTGGCTATTGGATGTAGTGCCTAGTACCTGGCCATATTCATTACTTAGTCACAATTTTGGAATAGTACTGAAAGTTAAAAAAATTTTTAGATTTAAAAAATGTCCAAATGTTAGGAAGAATGTTTTTTTTTTACACTTATTTATTTATTTATATTTTTTTAACCTGGTGAGCCCACAGAACGTTACATAACTCTGACCTCTGTTCTTCTAGTGTTAAGAGTCAACTGGGGACAAGCACCTGCGTGTTTACCAGTGGGAACAAGCACCTGAATGTTTACCAGTGGGGACAAGCACCTAGAGTTTACCAGTGGGGAGTTTGGGACTAACAATGCTTAAATTGAGTAAACGGGAAGTTTTTTATTATAAAACCCATATAGTACAAAATATTTCACAATTAAGATGTTTTAGTCTCCTTATGAACAAGAACTTCCATAGATGTTTTACAAGTTCGGGTGTATGTCCTCTTTGACTTTTTTGAAGTTATGTCAAAATTAAAAAAAGTGTACTTATTGTAAATTGGGATAATTTTTTAATTATGGGCTATCCTCCACAAATTAAAGTTTAAGAGATTAAGAAACATCTGTTGCAAAAATTTTCAAGAACCTCCCCACTGAAAAGTGCCTTAATTGTTTAATTTTAATCCAAATTCATCTGGAAGGGATTCTCTGCTGAATAAATAATGTATTTATGTGATGCCCATACATACACTTTAAATTGTACTCTAAATTGGTACCTAAAAGTTTGTAAAATATATTTTCATTACATTAGTCAAATCACTGAGAATCCCCTCATAAAGTGGCCAATTTTATATAGAAATGTGTAAAACTAAATTTAAGTGGGTGGGAAAGTGGGCTATGTGGTGGAGATCACTATTTCCTATGCAGGATTCTGTTGTTCTTTATATATTAAGCTTTAATCATACTGTTTCTCGTACCTATTTGAATCGACTTTATATTGTCTGAGAGTACAAGATTACTTTCTGTATCTCCACCCATCCCAGGGACCCATACACTCCAGTTTCTTCAAGGTGCCAAATTGTACAGAGCACAACCTTAATTTAAGCTATTTTTCTACTGTTCATTGTTTGCATTTCTCAAATGAAACTTTTTGTGAATGTCTGGGACCAATTTTAAGAAAGCCTAAATGTTTTTTAGGTTTTTTCGTAGTTGATTTTTTGGTAGATTATAATATAAATTTTAAAAGAAATAATGCATTTTGTATTACCTTGAATATCTGCTCTGGCAATAATATTATTATTATTACACTTACAGGAGATGCTTTAAACCTGTAGGGGAATGTGAAATAATCAGTTTAAATCCAAGGACAGGTAGGATAGTACAATTTCTTGGATGAAGAGCTTGTCACCATTATAAAGGCAGCCCCCTTTAGAGGTCAGGCAATAATAAATGATATAGTACTGGATTATTATTATTATTATTATAATCATAACATGACGTCGCGAGGTGACGTCAGCAGACATATCGAGGTGACGTCAGGCAGACATCGTGACGTCATGAAGTCGGGCAGCAGCATTGGTGACGTCAATGTGATGTGGGCAGCAGACCACAGCATGAGGCCTGGGGCATCTGGCAACTCACGTGGCTTCATCCACACCCCGCATGGTGTCGGGATCCACGTGGCTTGCTGATCCACGTGGCTTCGAGTGGCCTCGGGCACTCGGATACACAGCTCTGACAATGAATTCACACAAAACACAGCAGAGGGAGTGATGGCATGGTGGTGTATGGTAGGCTAGTGAGGTGTGAGTGTACAGCAGGGCGAGCATGGGCGAGGCAAGGAACGGTCACTTCCTCCTCTTCTCTCCACAAACACGTGGAGAAACTCACACTGGACGCAAAATTACCACAAAACTCACTTCTGGCTTGCTGAAATAGCTGTTGCTGAGCTGAACAACAACAGCAGAACACATGAGTGATGCTGAACACGTGACTTGAGAAACAGCGTGGGACGCTGTAGCATGGGGTCACTGGACACCACTTATAATTCTCGAAGATATTTGGCAAATTTCGGCTAAATACTGCTTGTACCTGTGTCTGGAATGCTGAAACATGCAGACACGACATCAGGATAACTCATTGAGAGACGGAAAGCTTGTTGTGTAGGGTGAAGGAAATAGGATGAAGATGACTTCATCCTATTCCTTCCTCTCGGGCAACACAACCGCTGCGACCACCACTTCCCACCAATGTAAAACAGATTATTGGTGGCTCTTGCAGAGCAGGGTTCAGTTATAGATGTCTTCAGAGCCTTCTTTACTTTATTTACAAATTCGTGGTGGGTACACAGGCTTGTGTGTTGTGTGCCCATGGCCCGGTAGGGCCATGCCCACGAGGGAGAGAGCTAGTAGGACTTGTGTCTTGCTGCTAGGCCGCTGAGTGAGTGAGCGAGTGTGGACCAGCGTCCCCTGACTTTGGGCTGATCTAGAGGGCAGCATCTGAGTGCTGCAAAATATGAACTAAGCTGGCAGACAGCATAGGCTGTCTGTGCAGACAGTACAGGCTGTCTACAAATATCAGCAAAAATTTAACATTTCCACTACTTTGAGCTCAGTTTTTAAGCCATTTCCAATACTAAAACCAGTCAAAAGCATCTCTATTTCTGTAATATGTCTTCCATTCTATCAAATGAGACCAAGAAATACAACTATAAAAAATATATGAAAAAACACTGCAAAGTCCTTGTTTAATAAAAAATTATGGTCTCGGGTTTTTTCTCTCATTATGCACTATGTGCTGCAGGATTTGGTTTATGTGGTGCACACATACCACATAGATGTATTTTCTCATATCTAGGCCAAAATTTACCACTCACAGCTTATCAGAGTGAGCTGAGCTCATGACGTTTGATCTATAGTTTGGACCCTCAATGTAAAGCCGTAGATCTACGGCACGAACCCTCAAAGGGTTAGGTGAGGCTGTATTTGATTGTTAAACAAATATATTAGGGCATGTGTTCTCATTACCTGTGTGATTAGTTTGTGCATGTGCATATTTATGACAGCTACTGTGCAGTATTTAGATGTGATTTTGGTCTACATCCAAACATTTCAAATTACGAATACATTTTGGCATTCATCTTTTACAAAGATAATTTGTTAAATTTTCTGCATTCATTAGCAATGTATAAAATAATATTTTGAAGAAATAAGGGTAAGGAAAGAGAGAGAGGCTAAAGAAAGGAGAAAAATTATAACATGAGAGAAAGAAACTTAACTTTGATGCTTTGATGCAGTGGATACCATTATTAACGACAATGTTTTGTACACTTCAGCTATCATGAAATCTGAGTGAGCAAAAAGCTGTCATTAATAAAGGAATTCCCTGCATCTTGGTGACATTCATTTCACCTGTTTAGTACAGTACTTAAATAGTATAGTAGTCCCCCCAAATTCGTGGGGGTTATATTCTGAGACCACCCGCGAATTTGGAAAAACCGCGAATTCTAGACGCGGTTAAAAAAAAGTCTATAAATGCTTATTTTTATAGTTTAAACCCTAAATATGCCCCAAAACACTTTAATTTAATTTCAAACTCAGCTTCATACATCACCCTTAAAAAAAATAAAATGTAAAGATAAAACCCTTATACAGTGGACCCCCGGTATTCGATGGCATCGTATTCGATAAATCCGGTATTCGATGCATTATATCGCAAAAAAATTTCCTCGGTATTCGATTGAAAACCCGGTATCTATACGATTCGTACGAGACGTGTCCACGGTGGCCTGAACTGCCCCATGTCTGCCAGTGTTTACTAGCCAGCCAGTGTGCGCGCATCTAAGGATACATTCGGTACATTCCATATTATCACTGTGTTTGGTGTTTGTTTCTGCAAAATAAGTCACCATGGGTCCCAAGAAAGCTTCTAGTGCCAACCCTTCAAGAAAAAAGTCGCTAATGACTTATGAAATGAAGAAAGAGATAAATTGCAAAGTACGAAGTGGAGTGCGTGTGTCGGAGCTGGTTAGGTTGTATAATAAACCCCAATCAACCATCTCTACTATAGTGACCAGGAATATGACAATCAAGGAAGCTGTTCTTGCAAAAGATGCAACTGTGATTATGAAACAGCGACCGCAAGTGTTAGAAAATGTTGAGAGATTGTTATTGGTGTGGATAAATGAAAAACAGATAGCAGGAGCTAGCATCTCTCAAGCGATCATTTGTGAAAAGGCTAGGCAGGTGCATTACGATTTGGTAAAGAAATTGCCTGCAACTAGTGCTGATGTGAGTGAATTTAAGGCCAGCAAAGGTTGGTTTGAAAGATTTAAGAATCGTAGTGGCATACATAGTGTGATTAGGCATGGTGAGGCTGCCATTCGGACCAAAAAGCAGCTGAAAAATATGTGAAGGAATTCAAGGATTACATAGACAGTGAAGGACTGAAACCTGAACAAGTGTTTCATTGTGACGAAACAGGCCTGTTTTGGAAAAAAATGCCAATCAGGACCTACATTACTGAGGAGGAAAAGGCACTCCCAGGACATAAGCCTATGAAAGACAGGCTTACTCTGTTGATGTGTGCCAATGCTAGTGTGATTGCAAAGTGAAGCCTTTATTGGTGTATCACTCTAAAACTCCCAGAGTGTTCAGGAAAAACAATGTCCTCAAGCTAATTTGTGTGTGCTGGGAGGCAAACAGTAAGGCATGGGTCACTAGGGACTTTTTCTATGACTGGTTACACCAAGCATTGCCCCCACTGTGAAAAATTACCTAACTGAAAAGAAATTAGACCTTAAGTGCCTCCCTGGTATTAGACAATGCCCCTGGTCATCCTACAGACTTCTCAAGTGACTTTCTGGGACAATGAGCTTCATTAAGGTCAAGTTTTTGCCTCCTAATATCACTCCTCTCCTGCAGCCCATGGACTAGCAGATCATTTCCAACTTCAAGAAACTGTACACAAAAGCTATGTTTCAAAAGTGCTTTATAGTGACCACAGAAACTCAACTGACTCTAAAAGAGTTTTGGAAGGATCACTTTAATATCCTCAATTGTATAAATTTGATAGGTACGGCTTGGGAGGGAGTGACTAAGAGGACCTTGAACTCTGCTTGGAAAAAACTGTGGTCAGAATGTGTAGACAAAAGGGATTTTGAAGGATTTGAGGCTAATCCTGAAAATCCTATCCCCCTCAAGGAAGGCTCCTTGACGCTGGTGAGGGGCTCTTGATCTAGGGAATTGGATCTGTGCTCCAGTTCCCTGAATTAAGCCTGAATGCCTTCCATCCCCCCATAGGCGCTGTATAATCCTACGGGTTTAGTGCTTCCCCCTTGATTATAATAATAATAATAACTGAAAATCCTATGCCAGTTGAGGAATCCACTGTGGCATTGGGGAAGTCCTTGGGGTTGGAGGTTAGTGGGGAGGATGTGGAAGAGTTGGTGGAGGAGGACAGTGAAGAACTAACCACTGATGAGCTGCAAGATCATCTTGAAAAGCAAGAGGCCAGACCTGAGGAAACTGCTTTGGAGGATGGGATAGAGAAATTGAAGAAGTTGCCTACTTCAAAGATTAAGAAATATGTGCAATGTGGCTTAAAGTGCAAACATTTTTGATGACAATCACCCTAACACAGCTATGCAAGCCGTGCTGGTGACTATTACACTAACAATGTTGTGAAACACTTTAGGGATGTCATAAAGGAACGGGAGGTACAGGCAACTATGGACAGATATGTTGTGCGACAGAAATCCAGTGACTCTGAAGCTGGTCCTAGTGGCATTAAAAGAAGAAGGGAAGTAACCCCGGAAAAGGACTTGCTACCATCAAGTCCTAATGGAAGGGGATTCCCCTTCTAAACACTAACACCTCCCCTCCTCCCATCCCGTCAATCATCACCAGATCTTCATTAAAGGTAAGTGTCAATTATTTTAATTGTTATTATTCTATTGCATTAAACTTTATATTCCATGTAGTAAAATTTTTTTTTTTCATACTTTTGGGTGTCTTGCACGGATTAATTTGATTTCCATTATTTCTTATGAGGAAAATTGATTCGGTTTTTGATATTATCGGTATTCAATGAGCTCTCAGGAAGGGATTAATATCGAATACCGGGGGTCCACTGTACAGCACTGTACTGCTATGTCTCCTGCAGTGCTAGAATGTAAAATACCGATGTTACCCCCATATGTACTGTAATTTATGCAAACCTGTTTTCTTTGGTATACTGTAATTCATGCAACCTCATTTTCTTTGGTATACGTACAGTAAATATACAGTAATTATTTAACCCTTTGACTGTCGCGGCCGTATATATACGTCTTACGAGGTACCGTGTTTGACATATATATACTCATAAATTCTAGCGGCTTCAAATCAAGCAGGAGAAAGCTGGTAGGCCCACATGTGAGAGAATGGGTCTGTGTGGTCAGTGTGCACCATATAAAAAAAATCCTGGAGCACGCAGTGCATAATGAGAAAAAAAAAACTCCGACCGTTTTTTAATTAAAATGCCGACTTTGTGGTCTATTTTCGTATAGTATTATGGTTGTATTCTCGTTTCTCTTGGTCTCATTTGATAGAATGGAAAACGTATTATAGAAATAGAGGTGATTTTGATTGATTTTACTATAAAAAGAACCTAGAAATGGAGCTCAAATTAGGGAAATGTTTGATTTTTGTCAATGTTCAAAAGTAAACAAATGATGCCATTGTCCAATAACTGTCCAACTAGCCATTCTAATATGCAGTCATGAATGGGTTGATGTTATTTATACAATTATTACAGTATTGCAGTAGTCTGCATAATAGTAAGTCTTTCTATTTTTTGTTTGAATAAAAATTCAAAATAGAAAGCAAGAGTAATATCAGAGGGGCCTGGAGACATGACTGATGAGCAAAGAAAATGTTATTTTAGAGCCAGGAATGTCTGCATTGTTCATTCTGGACCTTATTTTGAAATTGTCATATTTTTTAGTTTTCGTGAAATTGGCCAAATTGCAAATTTCTGACCACATTATTAGGTAGCTGAAATCGGTAAATGGGCAGTGTCTTGTACTCAATCGATAGAAAAAATGGAGTTCTAAATTAATAGCTATGAGTTTGGGGGACTGGAACAACAGAATTAGCCGAAAATAGGGCTCAAAGTGGGCGAAATCGCCGATTTGTAAACAGCGCTGAGGTTGCTAACTTCGCGAGAGCATAATTCTGTCAGTTTTCCATCAAATTTCGTTTTTTTGGTGTCATTACAATCGGGAAAAGATTCTCTATCATTTCATAAAAAATAATTTTTTTTTTTTAAATTTTGCGACACCAGGAGACACCTCAGGATTGGGGGTTGCGACAATTAAAGGGTTAATTTAGTAAAAGTAAAGTTTATTGCATGGGTACTCATCAATAATGAATAATACTCCTCTTCAGGAGGGTCTTCTTTATACAGTACTATATTTTATATGGAAATTTTGCTGAATTTATGTTAATACTTATGTTACAAAATTATTAAATTATATTTTTCTTAATATATAGCATCAAAATGCATAAAAAATTATACACTTACCATCCGACTTACGACCTGCTCAACATATGTCCACTCGACTTACGACCATGCATCTGGCAGCAGGGCGGGGCCGGCTGATGCATACCACTGTACGATATTTGACCATTACCCATGGCAACGCGCCATGCAGGCAGCATCACTTTGAGTTACCCTGCTATATCAGTAGCATCATACTGTATTAACTGTACTAACTGGACAGTAAATTTCACCATGGCCCCTAAGAGGAAGTCTGAATCTTGCACTGGAGGTTGTGGCAAGAAAGGCTCTTACTCTCGACCTCTATTTGTTTTCACTGTTGCACATAAACCTGTATGTCTGTCTGTCTGTGTATCTGTCTGTCTATTTGTCTGTCTGTTTACCTGTCTAGATCTGTCTTTATCTCTTCCTGTGTGTGTCTGTCTACCTGTGTGTGTGTCTATCTACCTGTGTGTCTGTCTTTGTGTCTGCTTGTCTCTCTGTCTCAGAGAGCTGCTCATGAACCAACAGGTATTACACACGAAGCAGAGTCATCACGTCTGATTCCTGATCAAGTGAAAATGCACAAGCACAGTATAGCACTTTGTCTGGATTTTTTGGGTTATCATAGGTAATTTACACTATGTATAACTTTACTTATGTGTACCTGTGAGAGAGACAGGGATAGACAGAGACAGATACAGATGGAGAGACAGCCAAAGTCAGTCAGCCAGGTAGCCAACCCCCCACCCAGCCGGCCGGCCGAATACATATTACACATGTTCCAGAGATGTTTCCCTTAGGGCATAGGTTATAGGACATTCTGGCAGGATGACACTACCAGTGGTATTCTCCCATTCCACTGTGTCGACAATACTTAAAGATACACAGTAACATCGATACTGTATGAGACGTAAAATTTACAATACTACAGTTCACTACCATGTATACATAATATGCAGTAAATAAATTATTAAAATATATCAATAGAAGTACATTATGGTAAAAAGAATGAAATAATGATTGTACATTACATTATAGGACTATGTAGGTAAAGGTCCTCCATCACAAATCCAGCATCATTGGGACCTGTAGTGTGCCGGATTACGGAGTTTGCCGGATTACAAAGTGGTTAGGTTAGAATACACTTAATAAAATTAACCAACTTGACTTGCACAAAGTTCATTGAACATCGGCAAAAATTGAACATTTCCGGTACTTTGAGCTAAATTTCAAGGTATTTTTCATTATGAAAGCAATCAAAATCATATCTATTTCTGTAATATATCTTCCATTCTATCAAATGAGACCAAAAAAATGAGAATACAACCATAAAAACCATATGAAAATATACCACAAAGGGGTTTGGCTAATGGCTGAGAATGATAATCTATGTAACTGTATTGTGTATAGTACCTGAATAAACTTATTTACTTTAGTCTGTCGACTGAGTACAGGAAACCGCTTGTTCACCTATTTCAACTACCCAATAAAGTGGTCAGAAATTGGCAATTTGGCCAATTTCACAGATGCCAATTTCAAATAGGGTCTAGAATAGACAATGCAGACATTCCTGGCACTAAAAAACATTTTCTCTGTTCATTAGTCATGGCTCCAGGCCCCTCTTATATTACTCTTGCTTACCATTTGGAATTTTTATTCACACAAAAAAATAGAAGGTTTACAGTTATAAAGACTACTGCATTATTGTAATAATTGTATAAATAATGTCAACCCATTCTTGACTGTGTATTGGAATTTGGACTGGCAGGCGGACAGGTATTAGACGGTGATGTCATTTGTTTACTCGAGCATCGCTAAAGAATAAAACTTTTCTGCTACTGTGAGCACAATTTCAAGATACTTTTCATCATGAAAGCAATCAAATGAGACTGAAAAAATAAGAATATAACCATAAAAACCATACAAAAATATACCGCTAAGCGGCCGCTAATGGCCGAGAAGTGAACTCCGCTGTTTATGGACTGATTTCTTTCATTTTTGGTGTACATTAAGAAGTATCTTTCCATCATACATTCCCCAAGTTTCAATAAGATAACCCAACAAACAAATGAGAAAATAATAATAATAATGATAATAATAATAATAATAATAATAATAATAATAATAATGTACTACACGTACATGTATATGGGATACAGACATAGCTGACATCAGTAACATACTACTATATAGAAAGCTGCTTGTTATGCAGAGTATTTCAAGCAAATTAGGTCAGTGTCCCAGGATAACACCCACACCAGTCGACTAACACCCAGGTACCCATTTACTGATGGGTGAACATAGACAACAGGTGTAAAGAAACACGCCCAATGTTTCTACCCTGGCTGGGAATCGAATATTTACCAAAAATCATATATGGCTAGCCCAAGCCAGGTACTAGAAATAAGCCATGTTGTCTGACTTTTTTGGGTCATCCTAGGTTCTCTACACATATGCTGCTATGTGTGGTAATCTATAAAGAGAAAATAGCTTTTTTGTTTCAGGTTTATGGTGCAGTACGAGTATATCACAGTTAGCCCTGTGCTACACTCCGTTTTCTCTAATATAAGCCCCAAGACAGGGATAGGAGAATGGTACTTGTATCTCGTATCCTCTTCATAAATCCGTCGAACTGCTTGGTATTATGCCAAATATTATTCATTCTGGAGTATTTAACATGTTTTATGTTATTTATATTGTTTATTATGTCATATTAGATCAATTTTGATAGCCAAATAAGCTGTAGTGTTGATATTAGCGTAATAATAAAGCATATTCTCCTGCATCACGAGACTGAGCTCATAGCAGCTGACAGTGGCTTCAAAGCCACCTTATCTTTAATGGACAATGTACTGTGTAGGTGCTTTACACAACGAAAAGCATTTCTTTTATTCATTGGAAGCATGGCTAGGGCTAAAAGTAAGCAGGTTATAACAATAAATGGAGAAAAAAAATTAGAATGACTTATGCAGCAAGTAGCGCCACCAAACAGTACCAGCAGGTTGGTGTGGCGGCCCTGGAAATTTGAAATCATGCTAGCCGAAATTAGTGCCAAATAACTGAAGGAACAAATAACTGATTGCTGGACTTGTGATGGCGGACCTGTACTTTATGTAGCAAAGGTTTGACATTATTCTCTACCCAGTATGTCGGCAATTTTCAAAGGTTCGACTTACGTCCATTTTGACTTACGACCGGTTGGTCGGAACCAAGCTTGGTCGTAAGTCAGATGGTAGGTGTATATTGCCACAGAAAAAGCCCTCCCCCCCAAAAAAAAAAATTGCGAATTTGCAGGGATTTCTGTGAACAATTATTAGTTAAGTTCTAAGGAAAAATCTGCGAATTACTGAAGTCGTGAATTCGCAGGGGTCCACTGTATTCCAGTTCCAGGAAATATACCAGATTCACCAGAAACAGATTTTACAGTAGACCGTTATACAGTGGACCCCCGCATAGCGAACTTAATCCGTGCAAGAGGGCTGGTCGTTATGCGAAATGTTCGCTATGCGAATTAATTTTCCCCATAAGAAATAATGGAAATAAAATTAATCCGTGCAAGACACCCAAAAGTATGAAAAAAAATTTTTTTACCACAAAAAAATGTTAATTTTAGTACACACAAACTGAAAAGGCATGCACAAATTTCATGACACTTACTTTTATTGAAGATCTGGTGATGATTGATGGGATGGGAGGAGGGGAGAGAGAGTGTTAGTGTTTAGAAGGGGAATCCCCTTCCATTAGGACTTGAGGTAGCAAGTCCTTTTCTGGGGTTACTTCCCTTCTTCTTTTAATGCCACTAGGACCAGCTTCAGAGTCACTGGACTTCTTTCGGTCGGTGATACGTACTCCACTTTCATACTTATCAATGATTTCTTTCTTAATTTCAATGGGTAAATTTTTACCCTTTGAGGTGTAGGGTTGGCACTAGAAGCTTTCTTGGGGCCCATGGTCACTTATTTTCCACAAACAGCACCAAAAACACTGTAATAATACGAAATATTCCGAGTGTATGCTTGAATGTTACCGCGGAGGCTAGCTGGTAAAAAATGGGAGGGGCGGCACATGTGAGGCTGGCTGAGGGCCCACATTGGATGCGTCTCGAACGAAGTTCGCTGAGCGGGTTTTTGTCTACTATGCGGGCAAAATTTAGCGGACAAAGCGTTCGCTATGCGGAATGTTCGCTATGCAAGGCGTTCGCTATGCGGGGGCCCCACTGTATTACACGGTAGTTACATTCCTGAAAACAACAATTTTAAGTAAATCTGTGTTAGATAAACTGAAAAGCTTATAGAAAAATAGGATTATTTTCCTGGGAGTCCAAAAAAGCCAAACTTTTTAGATCTCCAGATCTTACAAAATAAAAGTGAATGTGTAATTGTAGTTCTTTGTTGTAATGTATTATGTTTTTACTGTTTAAAAAAGTCAGGGCATGGGGGAGATAAATAAACAAATAGTTAACAGATAATAGCTGTAAAAATAAGATATACTAAATATTACACAAAAGAATGAATACCTATGATCGTCAGAGAGCTTTGCAGCAATGTAACTTCCCCACGTTTCCCTAGTACACATCACCTCCCACCCCAGAACAGAACAGAAGGGACAAAGGTAAGGACCCACTGGGGGCGAGGAGAAAGTAGGATAGTCGACAAATATGTGGGGGAGAGGGGGAGAATTACAGAGAAAGGAAAAGAGTTGGGGCTAGACCTTACAACAAGTGCATTGTAAAGCATTATGTCAAGGCATGTGCGGTGCTCCCATTGTCTCTCTTTAGCAAGACTGGTGTGTAGTTTCAGCAAAGGTCGGACTGTGTGGTGTTCCTAAGTGACACTATGCAAACTGTTCAACTGAACTGCATAAAGAGCCCCTCTGTGGCTATAGCATTTCAAAAGAACTGAAAGATGTAAGAATTTAAAGCAAAGAAATTAATTGCTTTAAGGTCATATAGGTATAAAAAGCAAGTAAAAGTGCATGAAAAGAGCAAGAGAAAATGCTTTAAAAAAAAAGAGATAAGCAGCTTAAAGAAGATTAAATGTATAGTGGGAAGGAACAGGATTGTAATGACTCTGCAGAAGTTTTCAGGTTTGTGAGGGAATCTGATAGTGTACTGGCAAGGAAGTCCAATAGTCATGGTGGGGTCTCAAGTCTGTCAAGCTGTCTGTCCCAAAGTGTTTTCCAGAACACATTCAGAGCCGGCACACGTGGCACCCTAGAAAGTAGTGTGGCAAGAAGCAGGTAGGCTGCACTGTCACCAGCATTTCTATATAACAAGAATTTCACACACGAACAACCAACACCACAAAATTATGTACAACAAACATGAACTTTTTCCATAGTCCAATACCATCTACAATATAAAGTATGAAGAAGTAGGGTTGAAGAACAAACATTTCTTTGTTGTTCTTCAGTATGTGTGCAGTTGTTGACATAGAAACATAAAACCAAATACTTCCACACAAAAAAGAAAAAGGACATACTCTTTGATGGATATTTACAATTTTTATACTTGAGCATTCTGTGCTAAAAGAGAAAGGAAGGTGAGACAGAGTGTCTCCCCAGAGCTGATATAGTTATAGGTTAGATTAAATCATATCAGGTAATGGAACACTCCCATTATCTGCCTCAGTGATAGAGGCTGCGATGATGGGCAATGCAAGGAGTTAGTTGCTTGCCAAGAATGAAACAGCTGTTGATTTAATTAGGTTAAGAGAGGAATCTCAATCATATATAACACTGCCCAGAATAGATGTCTAGATGTAATTTTTTATATATTTTATTTAAAACATTGCATATATATAACAGAGTGATAATTTTAAGCATACAAAAAATATATAAAAATGATAGGTGCTGTGGAGAAATTTTCTCCAGGAGTCTTAAGCATAGACAACAATGTCCACTATTTTACCATGGTAATAAAGTGGGAGCAGGATTTTCCTTAATTTTCCTGCTAAAATAAGAAATATACTGTCTCTTATTAAATACACTCTGCAACACTGGACTGCAAGGAGCAGAGGTCATTTGACCACGTCGCAGTACGGCATCTGTGATCAATTACTCACTGTAGCAGTAAACAAGACGCTCGCCCCTTCTGAGAGGGCTTGGCCCCTCAGGGCTGAAAGGGCTGAAGGGGCTGAAGGGGCTGATACCCCCCTCCTGGAGAAAATTTCTCCACACTGGGGGGCGGCGGAGGTTCGCTGCAGGTGAACTATTCATCACTTAACATTAATTTAATTTTCTCACTCGCCACCACTGCTGCTTGTCTTTTCTGAACAGCTTTAGTCTGTGTGGTTTCTGGAGAATCACTAATTTTGTTTTCAACACTGTGTAATTCTAACAGCACTAGTTTATTTATTGTCCGCTTATTCACTACACCTTTGCTTAAAACATCAACTGTCCTGATGATTCCATTTGCATCAGGATATATGGTCACAATTTTTCCAAGTGGCCATTGGGACCTCGGACCATCATTGTCGATAATCACTATGTCACCAGGTCTTAAGGACTTATGATTTTCAGGAACACCAGCTCCATAGAAGTGTTCTCTCAATGAGGTGAGATAGTCTTCTCGCCAAATTTTCTCCCAACGTTCAATCACTTTATTAAGGTGTTTGAATTTACGTCTGAGTTGCTCAGGTTCGAAATAAGTAGATCCTCTATGATTTCTTTATCATTCATGGGAGGAACAGGTTCGAGCCTTCTGCCATGGAGTAAATGAGATGGACTTAACACTTCTAAATTGTCCAGATCATCGGTAACATAAGTTAGAGGTCTGTTGTTGACTCTATTTTCTATTTCAGTCACAACTGTACGGAATTCTTCTAAGTCTATTCTCTGACGATGAAGAGTCTTCCTTAAACAACGTTTTACAATGCCGATCATTCTTTCATAAAATTCGCCGTGCCATGGAGATTTAGGAGGAATGTATCTCCAATGACATCTGCGTTGATTCAGCATCTGTTGTACATCTGTTTGTTCACTTGTGCTACAACTAGAGCAGTACATCTAGAAGCAGCCACTGACATGTCTGCTGAAACCTTTATCAAATTATTCAGAAGGTATGCAGCCAGAAGGCATGTCCCAGACTGATGATTTCAGAAAATGCAACGAATTTTGTTGCTGGTGCTGCTATATAAGCAAGATCTTTGATCAACCAGAAGTACCAACAGATCCCTGAATCAAACGCAGTTGTCGTTGGAGATACATTCCACCAAAATTTCCCCCATGGCACGGCGGATTTTATGAAAGAATGATCGGCATTGAAAAACTGTTTAAGGAGACTCTTCATCGTCAGAGAATAGACTTAGAAGAATTCCGTACAGTTGTGACTGAAATAGAAAATAGAGTCAACAACAGACCTCTAATTTATGTTACCGATGATCTGGACAATTTAGAAGTGTTAAGTCCATCTCATTACTCCATGGCAGAAGGCTCGAACCTGTTCCTCCCATGAATGATAAAGAAATCATAGAGGACCACTTATTTCGAACCTGAGCAACTCAGACGTAATTCAAACACCTTAATAAAGTGAATGAACTTTGGGAAAAAATTTTTGGCGAGAAGACTATCTCACCTCATTCTATGAGCTGGTGTTCCTGAAAATCATAAGTCCCTTAAGACCTGGTGACATAGTGATTATCAACAATGATGGTCCGAGGTCCCAATGGTCACTTGAAAAATTGTGACCATATATCCTGATGCAAATGGAATCATCAGGACAGTTGATGTTTTGAGCAAAGGTGTAGTGAATAAGCGGAACAATAAATAAACTAGTCCCGGGTAGAATTACACAGTGTTGAAAACAAAATTAGTGATTCTCCAGAAACCACCAGACTAAAGCTGTTCAGAAAAGACAAGCAGCAGTGGTGGCGAGTGAGAAAATTAAATTAATGTTAAGTGATGAATAGTTTCACCTGCAGCGAACCTCCGCCGCCCCCCAGTGTGGAAAATTTTCTCCAGGAGGGGGGATCAGCCCCCTCAGCCCCTTTCACCCTGAGGGGCCAAGCCCTCTCAGAAGGGGCGAGCGTCTTGTTTACTGCTACAGAGAGTAATTGATCACAGATTTCCGTACTGCGACGTGGTCAAATGACCTCTGCTCCTTGCAGTCCAGTGTTGCAGAGTGTATTCTAATAAGAGACAGTATATTTCTTATTTTAGCAGGACAATTTAAGGAAAATCCTGCTCCCACTTTATTACCATGGTAAAAATAGTGGACATTGTTGTCTATGCTTAAGACAGCAAGAATCAAACATTTTGCTTTGCTTCATCGAGGATGTGGCAAGGAAGCAAGGTACTAGGTCAGCTTTTTTTTTTTGTGCTAGGGGAGCAACGGCGTGGGGCACTGTGGCGTCTTGCAGATTACTTTTGACTCTACTGAGTGAGACACTGACGCCAGGATAACCAACAAAGAACACTGATCTTTGCGTTAGTGTGGACAAAGTGTCTCACAAAACACGATAAACACTTACAGAGAAGTGTGATCAACTTCTTAGTGATATTGTGTGAACAATTATTGATGAACAGTGTAACAACGAGTGTTGCGATCCAACAGAGTGTAGTGCGACATTCTTCAAAGAACACTATTCTTCAACAACTCAACAGATATCCGGGCGTAATTAACGGGTCAGATACATATACCCAGGTAAGTGTTCTAACTCGTGATGTACTACTATTGACTGCGCAGTTGAGTATAAAGTCGTGAGTTAGTCACTTATCATAAACCCCGGTGATATGCGGACCATTGAGTCCACACAAATAAGTCGTCAGCCATCATTGAATGAAATATGCTGACATAACACCCCCTAGGGGTAATTTATAATCTTACAAATTATATTTCTTGACAGCCCATGTTGAGATGGTTTCGACAGCTTCTAGACCTCGTCTGCAGGGGCGGCTGTGCAGGCGATGAGTTGTCCTTTTAAGTTAAGTGTAAGTCTTTAAACTTAACTGGTAATGCCATTTCTCAACAGGTGCATAAGATTGACAGTGAATGAACAAGAAAGCAACATGCTAGTATAACAAGTCAGCCAACACAAACATAACAACACCAAATACAATCCCAAATACAAAGTACCCACTACAAAACATACACAGAAATACACAAGTGGACAAAAATGCTGAGACGTAAACTCCGATAGTGTGAACCCTCAGTTATCGGCCATAATCTGTTCCAGGTCTTCTTAAAACCGAAATGGCCGAAAAGCAAAATATTTCCCATTAAGAATTAATGTAAATACAGTGGTACCTCAGGATGCAAACTTATTTCATTCCAGAAGGCTGTTCAATTGCTGATAACAAAAGAATTTGTTCTCATAAGGAATAATGTAAATTAGATTAATCCATTTCAGACCCCCAAAAATACACTTACAAAAGCATTTACATAAATACACTTACATAATTGTTCGTACTTTGTGCTGTTCGTATCCTGAGGTACCACTGTACAGTTAATCCATTTCAGACACCCAAAAATATTAACAGAAAATACATTTTTAAAGATTAACTATAGTTTTACATACATAAAAACTATGAGGACTAAATAAAATAAATAAATGAACATTTAAATCACTATTACATACCTTTTATTGTAGACTTGTTGGTTTATGGAAGATGGAAAGAGAGAGAGGAGGAGAGTATTATTTGGAGGACAAAATACTCCTTCAATATGATGCTAATATAAATTCTACGGTTTATTTATTTCTCGCAATTCATCTAATGTGACATAATAAACAATATTAATAACATAGAAACATGTTTATATACTCTAGAATGAACAAAATATGTCATTGCTTATGTCACGAGTGGTGGTGGTGTGTTGTTGGGTTTATAGGGGCCATTGAGAGCACAAGCCATACATATTAGTGGTAATTTAGGCGGCAGCAGAAGCCACCTCCACTATTCACACAAACAATGTACAGTGGTATCCCGAGTTTCATACGCCCTGAGTATCATATGCTTTGAGTTTAGAACCGTTTTTTTTCAGCTAAATTTTGTCCCAAGTTTCGCACTGTGCCCCATGTTTCGTCCCACGTACCAGACTGCCCCCTGCCTGTGCCTGCACGCCTCCCCACGCAGCCGTAGTGAGTCCGTGTGGCTTTGTTTCTCCTCGAGTGTGAACATTACATTATATACTAGGCAATTAAACTGCCCTAGAGCGATAAAATGCATATACAGTACACTCATTATTTACCTTAAAATATTTGTAGTCTTAATGGTCTTAATATAGGGTGCAAGGTGAATAGTAAGGTAGGTAGGTATGAAAGTGTGGTAGGTAACCCCCATCTGGCTACCCCACTCACACATTATATACAGGTCTCCCTCAACATTCGCGAGGGTTAGGGGATCAAGAGCCTCGCGAATGTTGAAAAATCGTGAATATTTGGTGCCCCAATATATTGTAGGGAAATGTAATACAATACTTCTTCCTTAACTTGTTGAACCATGAACAATCATAAAATACATGAAAACGTCGTAAATTGTACTAATACATACATGTTATGGTTTAATAACGGGTATGTTATTAAATACCACTGCCTCCACCACTGCCTCCACTTCCTCGACCATTGCCAATCCCTACTACCCTCCCTCCGACCCCCCAACTGGCAGCCAGCCCTCCTACCAGTGTGGTGAGTGTTTTGTTTGTTCATTATTTGCTATTAAACTACAGTATAAATAATGTAAACCCATTCATGATTGCATATTGGAATGACTATTCGGACAGGTATTGGACAGTGACATGTGTTGACTCTTGAACACAGCAAAGAATCAAACATTTCTGCTACTGCTAATAACAATAGTAGCAGTAGTAATACTACTACTACTACTACTACTGCTACTAATAATAATAATAATAATAATACGATAGAATTGAAGAAGGAAATTGTACAAAAATAGGAGGGAGTGGTTGACACATCGTCAGTGTGGCTTTGTTTATTCTGGAGTGAACATTAGTCTCCCTGCTCTTCCAAACATTTCACAATAATTCATTGTGTTTGGTGCTTGTAGATTGAGTGTGACTGGAGTGGTAGAGGCAGTGGTTGGGGAAGCGGTTGAGGCAGTGGTTGAGGCAGTGGGTGAGGCAGTGGGTGAGGCAGCGGTTGAGGCAGTGGTATTTAATAACATTGTGGAAATTTATTTGGTCCAAATAGTTCCACAGCTCAGATCCAGCATGAGCGTCTGGTCGTCTGAGCCGAGCGACCCTTAAACCCTCCCAAACAAGCAAGGCATTCTCTGGTTGGCGGTTGGTAAGCTTATTTAATTTATAGATTTACTCTTCAGGGAAGGAGTAGGTAGGTTTACTGGTAATACACTAATATTAGGTTTACTAAGGCATCTGTAGATAATGATAGAGTAGACCTAAGACCTTAACATAGGTAGTAATTGGCCGATAATGTAGGCAAACATTAGGATCAGTTGGCTAGGGAGAACTGGCAGCCTAGCTTGAATGGGGGGCGCAGGTTCACAAAGACAGAAAAGCGTCCTTCTTACGATAGCCTCGGATAGACAAGACGTGCGTGATCATCAGGCGGCGCCCCTCGTGTCTTACATCTGAGGACCTGGGGGGTAATCTGGTAGAGACACTTGATGTTACCGGAGATGATCTCCTCCATCAGCCATACAGTAAGACGAGATATTCACCTTTTTCCGTAGGATCTGGCAGTGACTTAGGAGATTTGTGGGTTTGAGTTAACTGTGGGCTCGGCGTGCTACAGAGAGAGTATGCCCAGTAGTACAGCGTCCAGAGTCGTCTGAAGCTAGCGTCTGAGTCTGCATCGTTATACTAGGGGATACATACCCTCTTGGATATAGGATTTTTCCTGAGGTGCAGGCTGGACACTAATAAGATTGAAATATTGCAGAGGATTAAATAGCTTCCCGGTTGCACGTGGTTCCCAAGGGGAAGTCCAAGGGGGCGTAAAGTAGGCTTAGGAAAGTTAAGATCAGGTATTTGGCTGCAACACCAAGTATGTTAGTCCTTTATAGTGACTGCAGGCGAGGTTTCTTGCATACCATCATTTGTGAACAAATATGTCCTATAAGCCATTTGTTGAGCGAGGTACCCATCCAGAGCTCGGTGTCTACAGAGTTTGCCAGGGTAGGCGACTCACTTGGGAGGCGCCCAGGACAATTTTCCCACGAAGTGGGCCTTCGAAAACCGGATGTGGAATAGCTAGGGTTAGCTATCATAGCTAGCCACAGTTAGGAGCCAGTTTAAAAACGTTAGGTTTTAAGTCTAGCACACCTAGTGTCATAAGTTACTCAAGAGGCTAGGCCAACGCTGACTATACAACAGAAGTTTGTTTTTTGCAGTAATTTACATGGCAGGCCAGGTAGGCTAGAGAGTTTGTGAATTAATTATTTACAGTGATTAACAAAGGAATCCAGAGTAGGAGGACTTGTTGTGTTAATTACAATACAGTGGATTTGCAGGTAGCCACAGTTAGGCTAGGCTTGTGCAATATTTACCAAAAGGTTTAGTAGCTAGGACAGATTTAACCTTAGTTATTATTTACCAGGGAGTAATAAAGCAGGTGTTAAGTTCATGCACACTAGCTAGGTTAGGATTTATCCTTAATCTCAACCATCCCGCTAAACTGAGTAAGCTGGGCACAGTTAGGCCGAGCTGTTTACATATCATTATTATTTACAGGTTTCACAAGTTGAATTGTTGAATTTGGCTTGTGTTAACAAGTGATTTAATTTGTAACACGGACTTTTTTGTGATTTTCATCATTCCCTTTTTTTTTGAAAATTCATGTTATTGTGATTTGTGAATTTATACCTGAGACTAGTTAAGTCACTGATAATTATTTGTGGCAGAGTACTCTGTTTTAAGTGCTAGGTTAGCTTTCACATCGATACACATTTGATTGGGATTTGAGAGCTATAACAGTCTACCTTTTTGAAGTTCATTAGTAGAGTCAATATAACAAAGGGGGAATTGTTAAGCTTGTGAGAAGCCTTCAAGATCGTTCATTGAGCTGTGTGCTCTCACCTAACACCTGGAGTGTGTGGGGGTGGACTGGGTAAAGTACAATTAGTGTCATCACTTCTCTTTAAACTTCGGACAATGGCAGTGGGGGTTCGGAGTGGTTGGTTCATGTGCTAACAAAATCTAAAAGTCGTTCAGTAGCAGCATCAAAGGGCATCTTGAAACAGAACGCGGTAACATGTGTGCAAGGCTACTTGCCCAACGTCAGTATGTAGGACTGCGAATGATTTGCAGAATGCTTGAGAGTTTGGGGGAAAATGGGACGCCTATGGAACAAGCATTCTCAGCCTATGAGCTACAGGCTATTGAGGAGGAGGAATCCAGGGAAGTCTTCAGCAGGCTGTGGCGAATTCACTAAGGATGTTGTTAGATTGTCAGCAGGTGATGGAATATGTACAAAGATAAGTTAAGTACATTAAAAGGCTAGTATTCCAAATGATGGTGTTGAACACCGCAGGTACCCCAAACAACCAACACCTGTCATATGTTGCCCAAGTTGCCCCAGCTGATTTTACAAACGTTTGACGGAACCTTAACAGAGTACATTGGTTCTCTGGGATCAGTTTTGAGCCCAGATAGATGACAGAAATGATTTGTCAGATGCGTCAAGTTGCAGTATTTGCGTTCGCAGCCTCAAGGGTTAATAAAGCCTGAGATCTGGTCCGGCACTACCGAGTACTGTCCTATTTACAACATGCCAAAGACCAATTGAAGACAGTTTGGCAACATGAGGAGATAAAGGTTGCTTTATACTTTATCGGTTTGTTGGTTCTAGGGCTTGCCGACATGACCGTCAAAAAAGTCTCTAGAGAAGTTCCGTATTGAGGTTCGAGCTTGGCAATGTTTCAGAGTTTTGCATGATGAGAATGATTCTAAATGGATCATAGCAGGTGATTCAGAGGAAACTGGCTAGACGACAGTGGATGAGTTACACTTAAAAAACATCGGACGTATTGGTTCACGGATAATGGACCAAATTGTGGAAGGGTTAGGGGAATTATATCTCACTGAGCATAGGTCAGGGGAGGAAATTACCCACTAACAGGGAGAGTCGGTCGACTTCCCCTGACCATTCGAGGATAGACTTAACCACCTCCCACTAAAGTAGGCACGTATTATGCCAGGGCGAACCCTCCCACCCAAGGGCAAGGGAGAAGCCACTAAAGCGGCCAGTATGAGAGGTGCGTGTTTTGTGATGAAGAACACGCTAGTTCAGGGTGTTCAAGCTTCACCACCTATATACCAAAGGGTTCAACGGCCTCCTACGAGTGTTGCGACTTTGTTTCAAGTCTGTTGTGAGAGAACATTGTGCCAGGGACTGTAACACCAGGCTCAGGGGTGTCCGGGCGCTGCGGTAAGGGAAAGCACCACGCTGCACTGTGTCCTAATGATGCGGATTAGCCACAAGTTAAGGAGAGCATAAAACCGCAGAAAGGGCGGAGAGAGGCGGTAGGCAAGAACAAGTTCAGAAGTAACGATGTGTCTTGTGGTGAGTTCGGCACGAGAATTTGTTCTGGTGAGCAATTTCAAGGCTCGGTGGCCTTGCCCACCATATGGCGGTGGTCCGCGAAACGGGAAATCAAGTCTGAAAACAAACCGTTTGTTCTTCGAAGTGGGCACAGAGATCCTTCATAGCAGAGAGTCTAGCCACTAGGTTGAAGTGGAGGACAGTTGTTAAAGTTGACATTGAAGGTTGGATGGGTTTGGTGGGGAATGTCCCACGCAGGTCTTATCCAGTGTCAATGTGACGGTCAAGGTTAGCCGGGGGGCATCGACGGGAAATTTCAGACCTTGCTGGTGAAGCGGCTGGCCAATATCTTTCCACTAGGGGACTGGCTGAAGCAGGTCAAACGTTTGAGGGAGTGGGTTGTGATGAAGCTAGCAGAACCAGACATTGCTAAGTACATGTTAGTAATGTAGGCATATTGGTAGAGGGGGATTACCTAGTCGAGTTCGTGTCTACGAGAAGGGTTATCAAGGAAGTGTAGGCTGTCAGGACTTCAGCGGGGTAATCGTTAGGAGGCAGAATACCAGCTCACCTTCCCTGCGACCACGGGAAAGGAGGGCTTGGTATTACAGCGACTGAGGCTTGTCTGGTGAGGCAATTGGTGTGCACGAAGGCTGTCATGAGGCGCAAGTTGGATATCGACAGTGAGCCGGGTCCATAATCTATGGGAACCTGGATGTAGTAGGGATTAAAGGTGACCAGCCGCCCCCCCGAACACGAAGGACGTATCGTGATTACTTGAACCATGTGCAGTCCGGGAACGTGCAGTATTGGGTGCGACTCCCATGGAAACCGGGCCACCACAACGCTGCCCACTAATTTCAAGGAGGGGCACGTGGTCAGTTGAATTCTTGGAGGAAACAGCAGACACAGGATAGGGTCTGGGGGGGAATAAATATGATGATATTATTAAGGAACAGCTGGCCCTTGGGTTCATCGAGGGTAAGTGCCCCCCAATGCCAGTCCCTTGGGGAAAAAACACCCATTATCTTCCACACATTGGCAGTCACCAAGGAGTCGGTAACCACTCCATCAGAGTAGTCTTCAACTGCAAGCTCGCTGGGCGTCCCCGAGAGCCATCGTTGAACGACTGTCTGCTCCACAGGGCCCTCCCTGACGCAGTAATTAGCAGATGTGTTGTTGAGATTAGGACGGGAACAGTACGCCTATGCGGCAGACTTTGCAAAGCCCTTCCTACGTTTTGGGTTGCAGCCAAGGATAGGGATACACAAGGTTCTTGTGGCTGGCTAACAGGAGATGCCCCAAGCAAGGGTATGATACCTATAGATTCAGGGCAGTGTTTGTTTGGTGCCCACTAGTTCACCTTCTATTACAGGCTACCATAGACTAAAAACACCTTGGAACTGTAACAGCCGCTTAAAAGAATTATGAAGACACCTTTTTATGTAGACAACATGCAGGGGTACCACCTCAGATGGAATAGGCTGTTGATGGAATATTTACCGGAGAGTCTAATCTGGAGATGCTCTCAGCTAACATGCCATTGAAGAGAATGGGTGACAAACAATCCAACGTTGTCGGGGCATGGTGGAACTTGACTATCATGGGCTACTCAACGTATTGCCTGAGGTACATCGGAGTTGGGACTAGAGTGGGAAGTAAGGAAGACAGACTTGGCTAAGAGGAAGCCTGATGGGGAAGGGAAAGCTGACCGGAGGTTCTTTGTGAGCAAAGTGCAGACTTGCTTCGATCCTTTGGGTTTGTTGACACCATCACCATTCTACGGCGAGGATGTAGTAAACAGACCTGGGAGCTGAACCTAGGTTGGGGGACGACCCACTGCCAGAGAAATGTCTGCCAGGGAGTGGGATCTGGTTAAACAAAGACCTTGCGGATTGCACGAGTTCACATTCCCCAGGTCCATCGGGTGCACCGGGGCGGGGATTATGTCTTGCACGTCTTTTGTGATGCCTCCTACAGGGCCTATGGGCATTAGTAAAGTTTCTACAGTAGCGTATTTGGTGGCCGCTGGGAACCAAGTCATCTGGTCACCAGTATGTGCGCGGGTGGACACCCTGAAGGTTGCTCGATCCCAAAGGCTAGAGCTCACAGCGATGTTTGCTGGGAGCTAAGGAATGGGTAAGTACGTAGAGGGAGGTGGTTAAGTAATTCTGAGGGTGACACACACCTAAGTATGGTCAGACTCGTAGGTAGCCTTACAGTGGGTCCAGATGACAGGTCTAAGCTCCCTATGTCAGGAATCGGGTAAAGGAGATACGGGGCAACTACAGTCAGACATCAACAATTCTGTTATGTGCCTACAGATCAAAAATACCCAGCCGACCTGATATTAAGCCGGAGGGGTGACACACAGAAAGTTGAGTAAAGGCGAGCTTTGCGTGTCAAGGCCCAGATGGTTACCGGCAGGGATGCTGGGCGGAGCAGAAAATTCGTGAGACAATCAGCAGATGTAATTTTGCGGGGGGGGAACACGACACTGAATTATTTGAGCCAGCGACTACTCCCGCGTGGAGAAAACTTATAGGAGTCACGGAAATGGTATTTCGATTTGTGAGGAAGCTGCATGACAAGGTAAGCCTGGGTCGGACAGTTGTCTCTAGTGGGTCCCAGAGAATATTGGTATAAGGCAGTAACCATAGGGGGTGGTTTTCCAGGAGTGCTGGAAGTTTGCGGACCCGGGGGGCAGCAGGTTCATGGCGTCAGGACGCGTGTCCAACGATGACGTGCAGGGAACAGCAAATGGTTCACTCATTGGGATTGTTCCTAAGATCATGCGGGGCTAAATTAAGATGCAGGGGAAGAATACAAAACTCTGAGCTCAGCTATGGGGCCAAACATCCCCGAGCTGCTGGGAGGAAAGGAGAGCGGATGGGCGCCAGAGCTTGATACATGATGCATCAGAGGACTTCATGGGTGGTTTGGAGATTCCCTCACCTGCTACGTCAGAATTTCTGGGACTGAAGGGTCGAGCCTGCCGTCAACAGGGTGCTAAAGAGTTGAACGCGTCTTGCCGGCAGTACGATGGGAGAGGACCCTACCCTACCCAGGTCCACCACCGCTGCTCTCAGGAGCGGGGGGGTACATAGTGAAGGCCATTTGAGAATGTAGATTAGACTATACGGGGGCTCTAATCACATTGAAGGACCCAGGAGACGTTATGGATGGGGCCTCAGAAAGTATATGTCTGCTGTATACCTGTGCCACTACTCGTGCGGTGCCATTTGGAGTTTGGCAGGAAGATAGACGACAGGAGACTTTCTTTGGAAGTTGTTCATGGAGGTTTACTGCCAGATTCTCGTGCCCGCGATTGATTATCTCGGACAATGGCAAAGCTTGGCGGCCGATAAAGATTTAGGTATCTTAGGGACAACGGAGGAAGTTACGAGAACACTGATGAGAATAGAGTGCGCAGTGGAGGTTCCATAAGCTCCCAGGGCCACCTGGCAAGGGGGGATTCTTGATCGCCAATGGTGGGCACAGTCAAAAAGTGCATTCGGAAGGGTCTTGCACGGGCAGGAGGGTGAATACTGTGATGAACTGAGGACAGTGTTAGTTGAGATAGAGCAAGAGTTAATAACAGGGCCTCTGACACTACGTACAAAAGGGATGACGAGCAAGAAAGCTTCACCCCTTCACATGCTGTTTGGAGAAGGATTGATGGCCCCTTCCCCGCAATTTAGAGTTCAGTCTTCAAGGAGCTGGACTTATTATGGGCCAGAGGTCCCCCATCAATGAAGAAACTGCACAGGTACAACAGATGGTGAACTTCCTGGACAAATGAACCGGTGTGGCGCAGGGTTACTGTGACAACCTTGGGGGATACATTTTATGGTTGCCGACCCGAGGCGATATAGATGATGCTAAGGTGGAAGGGGACTGGTGCTGGTAGAATCTGAGGCACCGAGGGCTTACTGGCATCTTGGCCTGGGTGTGTCAACCACCAGGCAAGTAGCTGGGCGGTTGTGAGATGGTGAAAGTGAGAATGAACGGTTTTGTCGTGGACTATAAGACCCATCAACAGGCTTTTGCCTCTCTCGAGGTCCAACAAGGTGGGACGGGACTGAGAAATCAGACCTAGAGGTGAGCGAGCTGAGCGGCCCGGTCGACCCGTCGAACGGCGCTCGTGTCAGGGTAACCCCCACTGGGGGGCCGCGGGAGGCAGACTTGATCTACGACTAGCGCATTACCTTCGCCGGCGGGGAGGATGTGGAAAATTTATTTGTCCAAATAGTTCCACAGATCAGATCCTGCAATTGAGCGTTCTGGTCGTCTGAGCGAGCGACCCTTAACCCACCCCAAACAAGCAAGGCATTCTCTGGTTGGGGTTGGTAAGTATATTTAATATATAGATTTAATCTTCCAGGAAGGAGTTGGTAGGTTTACTGGTAATACATAATACTAGGTTTACTAAGGCATCGTTAGATAATGATAGAGTAGACTAAGACCTTACATAGGTAGTAATAGGCCGATAATTAGGCAATAATTAGGATAAGTTAGACTAGGGAGAACTGGCAGCCCTAGCTTGAATGGCTGGGCGCAAGGTCACAAAGACAAATAGCGTCCCCTTCTTTCGAGAGTCTTCGACTTAGACACGACGTGCCGTGGAACATCAGGCGGCGCCCCCCCCACGTGTCTTCAATCTGAGACTGGGGGAAATCTGTAGAGAAACCTCGATGGACCGTAGATGGATCTCCTCATCAGCCTATTACAGTTTGTAAAGTACGAGGATATTTCACTTTTTCAGTAGGATCTGGCCAGTGACTTAGGGAGATTTTGTGGGTTGAGTTAACTGAGGGATCGGGCGTGCTTCAGAGAGAGTATGCCAGTAAGATCCCAGCGGTCTCAGTAGTGTCTGAAGTTAGCGTCTGAGTTGCATTGTTATACTAGGGGATACATTACCACTGTTGGTTATAGAAATTCTGAGGTGCGGGACAGGACACTAATAACGAAGATGAATATTGCAGGAATTATTGCTCCCGGGTTGCACGTGGTTCCCAAGGGAAGTCCAAGGGGGCTAAAAGCTAGGCTTAGGACGTGAAGATACAGGATATATGTTTTATCCTGCAACACAAGGTAAGTTAGTCCTTTATACGTGAGGCAGGCGAGGTTTCTTGCAATACCAATTCGTTTGTGAAAAATCTGTCCTATTTAAGCCACTTGTGAGGCTTGAGTGTACCATTCTCAGAGTCGGTTTGTCTACAGTGTTTTGCAAGCGGGAGGCGACTCACTTGGAGGCAGCCCAGTCAAATTTTCACAAACATGTTATATAATTAATAATATTACATAGTTAATAATAAATCATGTATTATTATATTTTTGTTTTATTTACTTGTATGTTAGGAATATACCACTGCCTCGACCACTGTTCCTCACCCACTGCCTCACCCACTGCTTCAACCACCTGCCTAACTGCTGCCTCAACCACTGCCTCACCACTGACCTACCACTGCCTCAACCACTGCTCAACACTGCTCTACCCACTCCAGTCCCACTCAATCTTCAGCACCAAACACAATGAATTATTGTGTAAATCGTTCTGAAGAGCTCAGATACTAATGGTTCACTCCAGATAAACAAATGCCACACTGCGATGTGTCAACCACGCCTGGTTATTTTTGTACAATTTCTTTCTTATTTCTATCGTATTTATTATTATTATTATTATTATTATTATAATTATTTTTATGTATTATTATTTTAGTACTACTATACTATTGTTATTATTAGCTGTAAGTAGCAGATGTTTGATTCTTTTGCTGTGTTCAAAGAGTCAACACATGATGTCACTGTCCAATACCTGTCCGAAATATCATTCATATGCAATCTGATTGGTTTATCATTATTTTACTACTGTACGTTTAATAGCAAATAATGAACAACCAAAACACTCACACACAGGCGGGATTAGGAACAAAGTTTGGGGGGGGGCCCCGACGGCAGAATTTTCGGTTGGTTTAAGAGCATTAGCATTACCGTTTCTCCACTAACGGGATTCTTATTTGTTAATTACTGGCGGACTGACCTACATGAATGGGGCATAACCATCTGCTCTAGGAGCCAGTGGTTCTCTTCGGATCCAATGAGAGGGCGATTTTTCTGAGAAAAAAAAAAAAACATCTGACTTACATGTGAGGATTTTTGTCATCTTATTAATACTTTATTGAAAGTTAAGAATTTAATTGAATAGTGGACTTTTACATTAGACATTAACTTATTATGTAAAGTTGTATAATATCATAAATATATATATTATATATATATATATATATATATATATATATATCTATATATTTATATATATATATATTTATATTATTATATATATATTATGTAAACTGTTTTTAGAGGGGAAACTGATATCATTCGGATCTTATTTAGTTGTAGCTACAGTTAGAGTAAGAGGAGGTAGATGGGAAAAGAGGAAGGTGGCAACAACAAGTAAGAGGAAGTGAAAGTGTATAAAAACTAAGGGAGGAGGAAGAAGTTCGGGATGAGTTATAAGCGGGACGATTCGGCAGAAATGGTGGGCTAGGTTGCAAAAGACTGAGTAGTGGGGGGGGGTTGAAGAGGGTTGTGAATAGTTATAAAAATGCAGTCAGTATTAGATTGTGGGGCAGAAGTTTGTGGTTATAGGAGGGTTGGGGCAGGAGGGAGGAAAGAGGAGTGATTGGTGGAATGATGAAGTTAAAGGGTGTGATAAAAGAGAAAAAGGTAGCTTATGAGAGGTTTTTACAAAGCAGAAGTGTTATAAGAAGAGCAGGAGTATATGGAGAGTAAAAGAAAGGTAAAGAGAGTGGTGAGAGAGTGCAAAAGGAGAGCAGATGATAGAGTGGGAGAGGCACTGTCAAGAAATTTTAATGAACAATAAGAAATAATTTTGGAGTGAGTTAAACAAGTTAAGATAGCCTGGGAAAATATGGATTTGTCAGTTAAAAACAGATTAGGGGAGTTAGTAGATGGGGAGATGGAGGTATTGGGTAGATGGCGAAGAATATTTTGAGGAACTTTTAAATGTTAAGGAAGAAACAGGGCAGTATTTATGCACTGTCAGGAGGTATACCATCTTTTAGGAGTGAAAAGAAGGAGCAGATGTAAGTGTGGGGGAGGTAGTGAGGCATTACGTAAATGAATGGGGTAAAGCAGCTGGAACTGTGGGATCATGACCAGAAATGTTACAAAAGCATGGGAGGGATATAGTGTTGAGGGTTTGGTAACTTTTTGTTTATAAATGTATGAAAGAGGCGAAGGTACCTAGGGATGGTCAGAGAGCATGTATAGTCCCTTTATATAAAGGGAAGGGGACAAAAAGAGACTGTAAAAAATTTTATAGAGGAATAAGCTTACTGAGTAGACCAGGAAAAGTGCCGGTTATTTGCTGAGGGTTATAATTGATAAGAAAGTAGAGGTAAGACAGAATGTAGGATTGCGGCATATGAGCAAGGAGTTTTAGAGTGGGGGTAGGGGTTGTGTAGATCAGGTGTGTAATTGAAAGCATATATGTGAACAGTATTTAGAGAAGATAGGAAGTTATTATTGCATTTTAATGGGTTTGAAAATGGCATATGATAGAGTGGATAGAGGAGCAATGTGGCAGATGTTGCAAGTATATGAATAGCGTGGTAAGTTATTAAATGCTGTTAAAGAGTTTTTATGAGGATAGTGAGGCTAAGGTTAGGGTGTGTAGAAGAGAGGGAGACTACTTCCGCGTGTAAAAGTAGGTCTTAGACAGGGGATGTGTAATGGCACCATGGTTTGTTTATTATATTATAGATGGGGTGTAAAGGAAGTAAATGCTTAGGGTGTTTGGGAGAGGGGTGGGATTAAAATTATGGGGGAATCAAATTCAAAATGGGAATTGACACAGTTTTTTGCTGTGATACTGTGCTTATGGGTGATTCTAAAGAAATTTGAAAGGTTGTGGAATGAGTTTGGAATGTGTGTAAGGTAGAAAGTTGAAAGTGAACATAGAAAAGAGTAGGTGAATGAGGGTGTCTCAAATGATTTAGTTAAAGAAAAATTGGATATCAAAATTGGGGAGGAGGAGTATGGAAGAGTGGAATGTTTTCCCCCAGATATACTTGGGCGGGTGACGTGTCGGGGAGGATTTATGAAGGATGAGGTTAATCATAGAATTGATGAGGGAAAAAAGGTGAGTGGTGCGTTGAGGTAATATGTGGAGTCAAAAGAAACGTTATCTATGGAGGGCAAAGAAGGGGAAAATGTATGAAAGTATAGTAGTACCAACACGCTTATTTGGGTGTGATGAAGCTTGGGTGGTAAAAGCAGCAGCGAGGAGACGGTTGGAGGCAGCGGAGATAGATGTCCTGTTTTAAGGGCAATGTGTGGTGTAAATATTATGCAGAAAATACGGATTAGTGTGGAAATTAGGAGAAGGAAGGTGTTGGAGTTAATAAAAAGTATTTAGTCAGAGGGCAGGAAGAGCAGAAGATGGGGTTGTTGAGGTGGTGTGGTCATTTAGAGAGAATGGATCACCAGAAGAATGACTTGGAAAGCATATAAATTATAGGGGGAAGGAAGGCGGGGTTGGGGTCGTCCTCGAAGGGTTGGAGAGAGGGCGGTAAAGGAGGTTTTTTGGGTAAGGGGCTTGGACTTCCAGCAAGCGTGCGTGAAGCGTGTTAGATAGGAGTGAATGGAGACGAATGTTACTGGGACCTGACGATCCTGTTGGAGTGTGCGCAGGGTAATATTTAGTGAAGGGATTAGGGGAAACCGGTTATTTTCTTATGCTCGGGACTTGAGTCATGGAAATGGGAGTTCAAATGCCTGCATTTTTAAGGATGGGTTTGGGCTATTGGCAGTTGGAGGGATTTGTTGGGTATCTTTATATGTTCTATGCTTCTTAGACTGTTGTATTCTGAGCATCTAGCAAAAAACAGTGATAATGTGGCGTGTGTGGTTGGGGGAAAAAAAAGTGTTGAATGATGTTGAAAGTATCTTCTTTTTGGGGATTTTCTATCTTTTTTGGTGTCCCCCTGCTCGGTGGGAGAAGGGACCGACTTTTGAAAAAAAAAAAAAAAAAAAATAAAAAAAAAATATTATATATAAATATACCTGCTTAAGCTGTATGCATTATACTTGATAATATTACCTATAAATAGTAGCTTTAAAGGTAACATGCAAAGGTTAATTACACTGAAAGGATTAATCACACTGGCAGCAAGAAAGAGGAAGACGGCGGTTCCTTTCCGCCAAACTTGTTGCATCACACGATCAACAGGAACATGTACATCGTTGTGGACGGCGAGAGTAGTAAGTGTAGTGCGGAGGACGTTGAGGGGATCCTGACTATGGTGCTCCCCCCTCAAGGTATGTCTTCATGGAGTTTCAGCGGCTGAGAACGATCGTCTTCGGCTTTCTGCATTTGAGATGGCAGGCATCAGAGGATGGTAAGGAGCTTCGCGATGTTCAGAAAAAACCATACGGGACTCGGCGTATTCTTTTATTTTCCTTGACCAGGATTCGAAGGCCCGGAGCCGGAACATGTCCACCGCAGTGTTTCGTCTGCACGAGCAAAATGTGACCTCAACGTCACTTTCACGTAGAGTTTAGTGGCTCTTTAAGAACAGCAATCCACGTTTGCTTTTGAGCCCCTGGAGCAGCTCCTTCAATCGGAGTGCAAGTGCACAAGTGTCATCATCAAATCTGCTTTCACTCACGATCACATGGTCTACAACGGATTAGACACCGAGCGACGAAGTGTCTGTCGTGCACAGACTTCTGGAATAGGGACGTCATTTGAGCTGAGCCCCTTCAACTAGAAGATCTTTGGCTTTAACGACACGCGTGGAAGTTCTCCTCGGCATCCGCTCTAAATTTGGAGAATAGATGTCCTGATTCCTCACGAATCCAGTGCGTATCGCACATACCAGGGATCCTTCCCTTACCCTCTCGTCCTGGTTCGTGCCCGGCTCGCTGTGACTCAGATGTGTGTTGAGAGCTTGAAATACCGGGGGGGACGGTGACTCACATCACGGGGGTACACCGCTCAGCCATCTGTGTTTACCACATGCTTCAACATGCAAACACTGCTGCGCTCGCTGAGGTGAGCTCGCTCTCTAGTTGCATGCCTGCCCTCATCTGGGTGTTATGCTAAAATTTTCTTTCAAGTTAGGACATTTTCCACGATTTGCGTTAGCCACATCTCAGTATTTCTCCGCATCAATACAGCTCCAAAATGTTTATTAATAAGTATCCAAACCTAAATGCATTTTTGTATTGTTATGGAGCTTGAGGTATTAGTGGTCTGTAAACTTGCAAAGTTGCAAAACAAATTTAAAAGCATCCAATGCAGTGGCGTACTACGGGGAGCCCCTGGGGGCGGTCCGCCCCCCTCTCCCTCATAGAGCGGTGGGCCCCCCCCCCTTGAAATGAGTATTGCATAGTTTTGTGTCTAGAAAAAGTAAATTTATATATATATATATATATATATATATTTATAATATATATTATATATATATTTTTATATCATCATACTATATATCTATATATATATCGGCTTTAATAAAAAAAAATCTCAAATAATTTGGGAGGTGCTTGCCCCGCTTTTGTATCGTACAGATTGTAGTAATCACGAAGAAGGCACATTCTCATTCCCCTCTCTCTCCCTCCTTCCACTCTCATACTTTTCAAAAACTCTTTCTTAAATTCCATTTGTGTTTCCACTTCTTTACAAGAAACTTTACTAGGAACTTTCTTTGAGGCCATGGTTACTTATTTCACAGTTGCACTTAATCAATAACCCACAAAAAACAAGGGAATAATAGCAAAAATGTTTGGTTGAATGAGCAGAAGCTTCCTCACTGCCCAGTGACACAGCCACACTGATGCGTGAGTGGCTGTGGCTGCAGGATAGGGAACATCTTCATATGGCCAATTAGCGAAATAACGGTTCATAACGGGTCAGCCAAAAAACCAGCCGATAACTGAGTTGGCCGAAAAGTGGAATGGCCGATTAACCAAGGTGTCCATTGCATGTTCCTCTAGACAATTCAGTTAGGGCCCGCTTTATGGCTTTTCACCTTAAAGCGTTTTTGCTTATATGTTCAGACATTTTAATTTATGACCAAAAATCTATATGGCCCCCCCAACTGATTTCGAATACATTCCAACCGTGCCCACCTAGTGTGTTTATATTCTCTGTGAGTCCCATGAGCATCACGTCTCGCCCATTATGTCTGGGAAAACTTTCCAAAATTTTACGTGTGTTTAAAGTTATTTCATGTTTTATTTTCTGATAAATTATACTTACGTTGTACCTGTACCTAAATAATCTTACACCAACTTTGCTGGCATGCAGGTACACATTTAAAAATCACTAAGAGTGTCTAGTGGTCTTGTGGACTCCATATCAATAATGAATGATAATAATAATACCAATAATGATGGCTATGAGGTGTATTAAAATGTCTATATTACACTAATCTAAACATTTTCATTAATCATTCAATGGATATTTTTTCAAAATTATATAATAAATAGCTAACATATAACCATGATAAATACACCCCACAGTAAATTAAATTAACTATAAATATGAGAGGAAAATAGGTTGTAGATGAATATGTATGAACCAAAACCAGGCGGGTCATCTGATTGTTTACCACTCATGCATCTTCTTCTCTCTCATTAATCGGTTCTCTCTATTCATTTTTGTTTTTACATTGTTTACTAACCTTTTCTCCCTACTATTATGTGAAAAATTTGTCTGGACTGTCCAAGTGAGTCGCTTACCCTGGCAAGATCTGTAGACACGAGCTCTGAGGTCGGTACATCAGCTCACAAGTGGCTATCGGATAGTTTTCTTAATGATTGATGTTGCAAGACAATCTCGCCCTTCATGCACGTTTTTTAATAAGGACTAACTTACTTGGGTGTTGCTGCTCCCAATTTCCTGATCTTCTACCTCCCTAAGCTTAGCCCCTATCGGGACTTCCCCTCAGAAACCACGTGCAACCGGGGGGAGCCTTAATTACTGCATTATTCAATCGGTATCGTGACCTGCCATGCACCTCAGAAATTCCTACATCAAAGAGGGTGGTGTATCCCCTTGTATAAACTATGCAGGAACGGACACTAGCTTCTAAGTAGACAAGAGACACTGATACGTACTGGGCATGCACTGCCAGCTGCACAAAGGCCCACATTTCAACTCACTCGCAATTTTCCCAGAAACTGGCCAGAATCCTACGAAAGAGTGGAGATCTTGTCTTACTGTATGGGCCTGACAGAGGAGGTCATCTACGGTACATCGAGGTGCCTCTACCAATTTCCCCAGGTCTCATATGTGAAGACACGTGGGGGGCGCCATCTCTGATCACTGCACGTCTTGTCCAGGTGATGTCTGGTCTAAGAAGGGCTCTCTCGTGTCTTCGAGACCCGCGCCTCATTGTTCAAACTAGGGGTGCCAGTTCTCCCTAGCTAACTTAACCTAGGTTTGCCTACATTATCGGCCTATTACTACCTATGTTAAGGTCTTAGGTCTACATTATATTATCTACAGTTGCCTTAATAATCCTAATTTTAGGTACTAACAGTAAAACTAAACCCACTTCTTCCCCGAAGGGTAAATCTATAAATCAAGAAGTACCTACCCTCCACCCACGCCAACTCGGGAGAGAATGTTTGTGTTGGGTGTAAGGCCCTTGAACGGTGTGTTTTTCCCCGGTTTGGGGCTTCTTGGACTGAATAAGTTGCAACATCCTCCTGCCGGCGAAGGTAGGTACTAAGTCTAGATCAAATCTGCCTCCCGCAGGCCCTCCCCGTGGGCCCTGGACTTGAGCGCCATTCGTGGGCCGGCCACTCAGTTCGGTCACCTCTGGTCTAACTTCTCATGGGCCCGGTCCCACCGTGGGGGACCTCGAGAGGCAAAAAACCTGTTGATGGGTCTTATAGTCTCACACCATTCATTCTCACCTTCACCATTCTCAACCGCCAAGCCTTGTCTGGGTGGGTCGACACCACCAGGCCAAGAGGCCAGTATGCCCTGGGGTGCCTCGGTTCTACTACACCAGGTCACCTTCACTCGCAATCACATCTAATTTGCCTCGGGGTCTGCACCATAGAAATGTTCTCGCAGGGCTGTCAAGTATATTCCCTGCACCACACCGGTCCATTTGTCCAGGATGATCCACTAGTCTGTTGTGACTCCTGTGCAGTTCTTCATTGATGGGGGGACCATCTGGCCCATAATAAATCCCAGCTCCTTGTAAGACTAGACTCAGAATTCAGGAAGGGCTCAATCCTCCTTCCAAAGACATGTGATTGGGGTGATAGCTTGCCCTGATCATCATCACCAATATTGCACGTAGGTCAAGGCCTGTTTATTTGACTCTTGCCACTATCTCAGCTAACACTGTCCCAGTTCATCAAAGCTCACTCTCCTGCATGCAATACCTTCCTATGCACCTTTTTGACTGTGCCCACCATGCAAATCACTAGAATCCCCCCTTGCCAATGCCTCTGGAAACAATGAACCTCCACTCGCACTCTATTCTCTTCAGATATTCTCGTACTTCGCCGTTGTCCCTAAGATTCCTGAAAACTTTATCGGCTGCTCTGAAGCTCGTGCCATTGTCCAAGGATAATCAATCGTGGGCATGAACTCGGCTGTAAACCTCCGGAACAATTCACAAAAGTCTCTGTCGACAATCTTCCACCAACTCCAAATGCACAGGCTCGAGTAGTGGCACAAGTAAACAGGCAGACATATACTTTCTGAGGCCCACCCTATCTTCTTCCTGGGTTCTTCAACATGATAGCCCCCCAGTATAGTCCTATTCCCACATCTCAAAGGGCCTTCACTATGTACACCCGCGCTCCTGAGCAGCGGTGGTGACCTAGGTACGGTAGGGTCCTCCCATCATACCGCCGGCAGACATGCAACTCTTTAGGACTTTTTTGGATTGGCCAGCTCGGCCCTTCATACCCAGTAATTCTGATGTAGGCAGGTGAGGGTATCTTCAAACTACCCCATGTAGGTCCTCTGATTGGGCATCTTGTATCAATAGCTCTGACGCCCATCCCTCCTTTTTCCCAGTAACAACGGGATGTTTGGCCCCATAGCGAGCTCGAGAGTTTTGTATTCTCCCCTGCATCTTATTAGCCCAGCATGATCTAGGAACAATCCCAACGAGTGACCTCTTTACTGTTCCCTGATCGTCTTGGACACACGTCCTGACGGCCATAACCTGCAGCCGCCCTGTCGCCAGTACTTCCAGCACTCCTCCCTGGAAACCTCTCCCTTTGGTACTGCCTAGATCCAAGATTCTCTGGACGACCACCGAGAAAACAACTGTCGACCTTGGCTACCCTGTCATGCAGCTTCCTCACAAATCGAAATACCATTTCGTGACTCCTATAAGTTTCCTCCAAGAGGAGGTAGCATCTGGGTCTAAATAATACAGTGTCGGGTTTCCCCCACAAAGTATACTATGCTGCTGGTTTGTCCTCCCCCTGAATTTCTGTCTCCCGGCCAGCAATTCTATGCCGGAAACCAGTCTGGGCCTTTGACCAAATTCTCACTTTTGCTCCCAGCTTTTTTGTGTTACCCCCTCGCCTTACAGGTCGGCTGGGTTTGTGATCTGTAAGGCAATGTACAGAATTTTGATGTTGACTGTACTCCCATATCTCCTTCAACCCGATTCCTACATAGGGGAGCTTAGACCTGTCGTTCGGACCCATTGTAAGGCCACCTCTGAGCCTGTCCATACATAGGAGTGTTGTCACTCTCAGGTTTCTACCACCTCCTCTACGTACTTACCCAGTCTTGCTCCCACAAACATCGCCATGAGCTCTAGCTTTGGATCGAGCAATCCTTCAGGGGTGTCACCCGCTCCACGACTGGCGCCAGAATGAACCTGGTTCCCCAGCCACCAAATACGCTATTGCCCATAACCCTGAGAGGCATCACAGAAATATGGCACAGTCATGAGTACCACCTGCCCCGGTGCACCCGATGGGACTGAGGAATGGTGAACTCATGCAATTCTGCTAGCATCTCTGCTAACCCGATCCCCTCCTGGCAGACTGTTTCTGGCAGTGGTCGTCCCAACCTAGGTTTCAGCTCCCAGGTCTCTTGCACTAGCATCCTCCCCTCGAATGGTTATTGGGTGTCAACAAAACCCAAAGATCGAAAGCAGTCTGCACTTTACTTCAGCAAGGACTCCTGGTCAGCTTCCCTTCCCCATTCACATTTTCTCTTTAGCCTAAGTCTGTCTTCCTTGATTTCCCACTCCAGTCTCACACTGACATACTCAGGTACTGAGTACCACATAGTCCATGTTCCTCGTGCTTTGCAGCGTTGGATTGTTTGCACCATTCTCTCAATGGTATGTAGGCCGAGAGAATCTCCTGATTCGACTCTCGGTAAATGTCCATCAAACAGCCTTTCATCTGAGTGGTACCTTGCTTGTTGTCTACATAAAATAGGGTCTTCAGTATTCTTTAAGCAGGATGTTAAGTTTGCAAGGTGGTAGTCTATTGTGGGGCCCGTAAAGGAATGGTGAACGATGGCACCAAACAACACGTGCCTGCCCTGAATCTGTAGTATCAATACCTTGCTCGGGCACCTCCCTGTCAGCCCAACCACAAGAACCGTGGTAAACCCTGTCTTTGGCTGCAACCCAATACTAGGAAGGCTTTGCTGATATCTGCCGCATAGGCATACTGTTCTGTCCTCAATCTCCAACAACACATCTGCTAGCTAAATCTCTGCATCAGGGAGGGCCCGTGAGCAGACAGTCATTCAGAGCGATGGCTCTTGGGGACTCGCCTGTGAGCTGCAGTTGAAGACCACTCTGAGGGGAGTGGTTACTGACTCCTTGGTGACTGCCATGTGTGGAAATAATGGGTGTTTTCACCAGGGCGGGCATTGGGCACTTTCTCAATGAACCCAAGGGCCAACTGTTCCTTAATATCATCATATTTCCCCACCAGACCCTTCTTGGTCAGGCTGTTCCCCAATGAATTCAACTGCCCCCCGTGCCTTCTTGAAATTAGTGGGCAGCGTTGGGTGTACTGGTTTCCATGGGAGTCGCACCCAGTACTGTCCGTCCTGAACTGCACATGGTTCAAGTAATCTCGTAGGTCTCTTCGTGTTCAGGGGGGGCTGGTCACCCTTAATCCCTGCTACATCCAGGCCCCATAGTTTATGGACCGGCTCACCAATCAGATATGCCAACTTGCGTCTCTGACAGGTCTTCGTGCCCCCCAATCCGCATCACCAGTACAGCCTCAGTCGCTGTAATACCGGAGCCCTCCTTTCCTGGGGTCGCAGGGAAGTGAGCTGGTACCCTGCCTCCTACGATTTTTTTCCCTCTGGAGTCCTGTACAGGCCAACACCCTCCTTGATAACTCTTCTCATGGATACGAACTCATCTATGTAATCTCCTCCAAACCAAGATTCCTACATTAACTAATGTTGTCTGTAGCAATGTCTGGTTCCGCTAGCTTCACACCCAACTCCCTCAAACGTTTGACTGCTGTAGCCAGTCCCTTAGTGGTAATGATATTGGGCAGCCTCTTCACTATCAAGGCTGAAATTTCCCGTCGATGCCCGGCTAACCTGACCGTCACATTGACTACTGAATAAGACCTGCGTGGGACTTCCCCACCAAAACCTTCCACCTTCATGTCAACTTTACCACCTGTCTTCAGCTTCAACCTAGTTCTAGACTCTCTGTTATAAAGGATCTCTGTGCCCACTGTCGAAAAACAAAGGGGTCGTTTCAGACTTCTTCCCATTCGTAACCACCGCCATTATGGTGGGCAAGGCCACCGAACCTTGAAACTGCTCACCAGAACAAATTCCCGGTGCCGCCCTCACCACACTCATCACTACTTCAGGCTCGCCCCTTGCTCTCCGCCCTTTCTTGCGGTTTGCTCTCCTTAGCTTGTGCTGATCTGGTGTCATTAGGACACAGTGCACTGGGGTGCTTACCTTTCCGGCAGCCCCGGCATTCATTGAGTTGGGCGCTACAGTCCCTGGAAAAATGTTTCTCCACAACACTTGAAACAAAGTCTCAACTCCCTTAGTCTTGAACCCTTTTGTGATAGGTGATGAAGCTCGAGCACCCTGAACTAGCGTGTTCTCCTTCACAAAACAAGCACTGTCTCATACTGGCCGCTTTAGTGGCTTTCCCCCTTGGGCCCCCTGTGGGTGGAGGACTCGCCCTGGGCATAATACGTGCCGACCCTAGTAGGAGGGGTTTAGGTCTATCTCTTGAATGTCTGGGAAGTTGACCGACTTGTCCTTGGTAGGTAATTTCTCCCCCTGACCTACGCTCAGGTGAGATTGAAATCCCCCAAACCCTTCAATAATTTGTCGTATCGTGAACCTATTTGTCCGATATTTTAAGTAGCACTGTAGTGCTAGCCAGTTTCCTCTGAATCACCTGGCTAAGGACCCATTCTGAATCATCCTCATCATGCAAAATCTCTGAAACTATTTGTCAGGCTCATAATTTCATACAGAACTTCTCTAGGCTCTGACGGTCATGTCCGGCAAGCCTCTAGATCCAACAACCGATAAAGTATGGCCATTTTTTATCTCTTCAGTGTTGCCAAACATGTCTTCAAATTTATTTTTTTTGGCATGTTTGGTAATTAGTGTCAGTAATCTGTAGTGCCGGACCAAGTTTTAAGGCTTTACCCTTGACTGTGACCGCAAATACTGCAATTTGACGGCATCTGACAAAACGTTTTCCCGTTTTCTATCAGGGCTTTTAAACTGATCCCAGAAAGCAATGTACTCAGTTAGGGGTTTCCCTCAAATGTCGGTAAATTCAACTGAGGCAACCTGGGGAACATATCGACAGGGGTGTGGCTGTTTTGGGGTACCTGTGGGGGTTCGACACCACCCTTGGAATACTAGCCTTTAATGTACTTAACTTATCTTTGTACGTAATTCAATCTCCTGTTGACAATCTACATCATCCTTAGTGAATTCGTCCAGAGCCTGCCAAAGACTATCCTGGGATTCCTCATCCTCAATAGCCTGTAGCTCATATGCTGAGAATGCTTGTTTTGTAGGCTTCCCATTTTTCCCCCAAAGCTTCAAGCAGTCTTTCAAATCATCACAGTCTACTTTACTGCGTTGGCAAGTAGCCTTGCACCTGTTTTGCATTCTGTTCAAAATGCCCTTTGTATGCCGCCACTGACCGTTTAATTTTGCTAACACCCGAACCAGACTCTTCTGAACTCCCATCTGCCATTGTCGAGGTTTAATGAGAGTGTGACACTAATTGTACTTTACCCAGTCCACCCCACAGCACATTACGGTGTTAGGCAAGAATGAACGAGTCTCAAGGCTCCTCAAAAAAGTTTAACGATTCCCCTTTGTTATATTGACTCTACTCTGACTTAAAATGTACACTGTTAGCTCTCAAATCCCAATCAAAATGTGTATCGATGTGAAAGCTTAACCTAGCAATTTCCTGACAATGCCAGCAAATTTAATTACGGACTTAACCTAGTCTCAGGTACAATTCACAATCCCTAATTAAAATTAATCAAAGACAGTGAAATCACACAATGAAAATGCAGTATACAAATTAAAATCACTTGGTTAGCTCAAATAAATTCAACAATTCAACTTGCGAAACAGCAAATGAATAATGTATGTAAACAGCTTGGCCTAACTGCCCAGCTTACTCAGTCTAGTGTGGATGGTTGGATAAGGTAAATCCTAACCAACTAGTGTGCTATAGCTTAAACCTGGCTTTTAGAACCCCCTGTAAATAATAACAAGGTTAAATCTGTCCTAGCTACTATAACTGTTGTAAATATTGCACAAGCCTAGCCTAACTGTGGCTACCTTGCAAAACCACTGTAAGTAATTAACATACAAGTCTCCTACTCTGGATTACTTAAATACACAAGCTTCTCTAGGGCCCAACCTGGGCCCGCCTTTAAATTACCGCAAATAACTTTTGTGTATAGCCAGCTTGGCCTAGCCTCTGTGTAACTCTAGGGCCTAGGTGTGCTAACTTAACCTAACTCTTAAATTGGTTCCTAACTGTGGCCTAGCAACCTAGCTATTTCCCCATCCGTTTGAAGGACCACTTTGTGAAAATTTGTGTGACTGCCTCCAAGTGGAGTCGCCTACCCTGGGAAGCTCTGTTGACACCGACCTGAGGTCGGTACCTCAGCCTCACAATGGCTTATAGGACAGTTTTTTTTAAATGATTGATGTTGCAAGAAACTCGCCTGCATGCACGTTTAAAGGACTAATTTACTTGGTTTGCAGCATATATGCTGATCTTTAACCTCCCTAAGCTAGCCCCTTTTGGGCTTCCCCTCAGAAACCACGTGCAACTGGGAGCCTTTAAATTTCCCGCAATATTCAGTCGTTATTAGTGACCTGCCTGCACCTCAGAAATTCCTATATCCAAGAGGGGGTGTATCCCCTAGTATAACTATGGCAGGAATGGGCACTAGCTTCTAAGTAGGCAAAGAGACACTGGTATGTACTGGGCATGCACTGCCAGCTGCACAAAGGCCCACATTCAGCCCACAATTTCCCCAGAAACTGGCCGGAATCCTACAAAAGAGTGAGGTCTTGCCTTACTGTATGGCCTGATGGAGGAGGTCATCCTACGGGACATCGAGTGCCTCTACCAGATTTCCCCAGGTCTCATATGTGAAGACACGTGGGGGCGCCATCTTCTGATCACTGCACATCTTGCCCAGGTGATGTCTGGTCTAATAAGGGCTCTCTCATGTCTTCAAGACCCGTGCCTCGTCATTCAAACTAGGGCTGCCAGTTCTCCCTAGCTAACTTAACCTAGTGTTTTGCCTACATTATCGGCCTATTACTACCTATGTTAAGGTCTTAGGTCTACATTATTATTATCTACAGTTGCCTTAATAATCCTAATATTAGTGTACTAACAGTAAAACTACCTACTTCTTCCCTGAAGGGTAAATCTATAAATCAAGAAGTACCTACCATCCACCCACGCCAACTCGGGAGAGAATGTTTGTGTTGGGTGTAAGGGACCTCGAACGGTGTGTTTTTTCCCCGTTGGGACTTCTCAGACCGAATAAGTTCCAACACATTAAGACTACAAATATTTTAAGGTAAGTAATGGGTGTACTGTGTGTGTATTTTACTTTTTATTGTTTTTAATGCCTAGTTTCTATTGCTAACTTAATATATATTAGCGTAAATTTGTTATCTGGTATTTATAGTGGAAAAAATGGTGTTCGCTTTCTGGTGATAGCCTGGAACCTAATCTGCCACATAAGTGGGGCCTTGCTGCATGTACTAAAACCTGATATAAAATTCCTATGTCCAATATACAAAATTTGGCAGACACATGCAAAACAATGCACTCACAGTCATATTCCTTAAGAAAAAGTAAGAGAAGATGTAAACTAGAAAGAAAGAAGCACTCCTTAATAGGCGAAGCAAAGAATAACAGAGACTAAAAGAGACCAATATATCTGTAATACAAGGAGGCACTAGTCAGAGAAATAGCAAACATCGAACTTAAGCAAAAGGAATCTTACAGGTGTCAAGAAATGTGGAAAGAACTAAAAGCCTTGAATGAAATTGAAAGAAGCCCAAAATTACTTTTTCATGCCAAATCTAAGCCGAGAACAACATCCAGTATTGTGCCCCTACTTAGATGAGATGGGTCCTACACAGATGACAGCAAAAAAATGAGTGAACTATTCAAGTCCCAGTATAACCAGTTTTTAGTGAGCCACTAACCAACTAAAAGTCGAAGACCGAAATTAATTTTTTATGAGCAAGACTCAGAATTTGGTAGATTCAAACCTTTCTGATATTATCCTAACACCAAATGACTTCGAAAAGGCGATAAATGATATGCCCATGCACTCTGCCCCAGGCCCAGACTTGTGGAACTCCATGTTCATCAAGAACTGCAAGAAACCCCTATCATGTACTTTTAACATCTATAGAGAGGAGCATGGACACAGGGGTCATCCCATAGCTGCTAAAAACAACAGACATAGTCCCCACTCTACAAAGGGGGTAGTAAAGCAATAGCAAAGAACTACAGACTGATATCACTAACATCTCATGCATAAAAATCTTTGAAAGGGTTCTAAGAAGTAAGACTGCCATTCATCTAGATACCCAACAGTTACACAAACCAGAGCAATGTGGGTTTAGAGCAGGTTGCTTCTGCCTGTTTCAACTACTGGACCACTATGACAAGGTCCTGGATGCCCTAGAAGACAAACAAAATGCAGGTATAGTATACACAGACTTTGCAAAAGCCTTTAACAAATGTGACCATGGTGTAATAGTGCACAAAAGCGTGATACAGGGATAACAGGAAGAGTTGGTAGATAGATCAATAATTTCTTAACAAATAGGACACAAAGAGTAGTTGTAAGCAAAGTAAAGTCTGAGGTGGCTACTGTGAAAAGCTCTGTTCCACAAGTCACAGTACTCACTCCCATCCTGTTATTTAGAGCAATCTGTGACAGAAAGGACTAAGGTAAATAGACTGCTTGCCTTGGTTCTCACAATCAAGAAATTGGTGGTAAGTAATATCGAGGTCAGCAGATTTAGTAGAAAAAACAATCACATATGTACATTTATTATTAACATTTTCATGGAAATTTCTTGATAGCTACTACAATGTAAAGATCCCTGATTTTCCACATCTGCAGACTGTAGGAAGTTAAGGAACAACCGGTTATAGATTACTGTGAGGGGAATCCTGATGAATGGTGGTGATAAAGATGGTTATCACTACGACATTTTTCCAGTATTGTACAAGCTGCCCATATCCCATCTATCCCTAACAGAGAAATTAAATCAAACAAAAAATAATTCTAAATGGACAAACTAAAGACTAAAAAATCATTAGGATTGTGGAAAATTTGTATAATTTTCATAAGTTTAGTGTAAAAAAAATAAATAATATAATTTTAAAATGTATTGTTGGTGTGACCGTAAATCGACACCATGCCCAGCCCTTCTAGGGTAGGGTAGGTGCCTGAGCCCGAGCCTTTAGCTCATAAGACTGTCATTCCCATTAGCCCCCTTGAGCGGGGATGACAGACCAGAGAGGCCTAGCTTGTGGCTAGGCCTGGGGACAGTTGGTCCCAAAGATGAGGAGCACTTGTGCCTCCTCCCATGGGAGACTTAGGTCTCAGACACTCCCTAAAGAGGGAGCCAAGGCCGGGCCACCACTTGGAAAAGGCCCGGGCCGGAGAATACCGGCTAATCTTTAATAATAATAATAATAATGTGACCGTAAAATCGACATCATGCCTAACCCTTCTAGGGTAGGGTAGGTGCCTGAGCCCGAGCCTTAGCTCATGAGACTGTCATTCCCATTTGCCCCCTAGGGCGGGGATGGCAGACCAGAGAGGCTTAGCTTTGGGCTAGGCCTGGGGACAGTTGGTCCCAAAGATGAGGAGGTACTTGTGCCTCCTCCCATGGGAGACTTAGGTCTCAGACACTCCCTAAAGAGGGAGCCAAGGCCGGGCCACCACTTGGAAAGGGCCCGGGCTGGGAGAATACCGGCGAATCTTTAATAATAATAATAATAATGTGACCGTAAATAAAAACGGAAATTGCAAAATGAACTGTCACAACCGGTGGGGAAGAGACGCAAAATATGGCAATAATTCACTGGTGGTACAATAGAGTGTTTTATTGAAGATTAAGACACTTATGCAACATATGGGAATCTTTATTGAGAAACGTTTTTGCCACACAGTGGCTTCATCAGTCCAATACAAAGCAGAAAGGTGAAAGGAGAGGAGGAGCTTGAGGTAATCAGTCCCTCAGCCTGGAGTCGATGTGTTCAGTTCATCAATCTTGTAGAATGTACAACATAGGGCCATAGACGTGGCTTATATACTGTATCAGGTGAGGCGAAGCAGGAGGAGGCGAAGGAGGAGGAGGCGGGGTCATAGTAGTACCATCCACTAGTCGAAGTAGGTCTTCGTCCAAAGGTTAGACAAGGTTGAAGAATTCTTTGTATCGGGATCCCATGAGATGCAGTATCTAAACAGTTGTGACAAAGGGTTTTTGAAAACCGACAATTAAGTTGAGACACTTATGAAAACATAGGGGAATCTTTTGGGAAAATCCTCCTCTCCTTTCCCCTTTCTTTTTGTATTGGAATGATGAAGCCACTGGGAAAAATGTTTCCAAAAATAAAGTTTCCCCTATGTTCTAAGTGCTCAATCTTCAACTGTCTTTTAAAAACCATTCGCACAGAGTGTTTTATTAATTTGATGTTTCGGGGCCAAAAAAATAGTGTGGAAGCCCTCACAAAAGGGTTTTGTGCGGGAATGTTGAGAAATTTGCCCTTTGAAGCAGTCCACAATAAGAGGGCATTGGGGTTTTCATGAAATGCTGTGCCATCAGAGTTCCCCCGGGAAAGTACGCCATTGTTACCTAGAAACTAGAGTGTACGCGGGCCTTTAATTTCTAATTGTTAGGTAGCTTTAGGATCTGCTCTACAATGATAATGAAGAGCAAATCTGTCTTTTTATATTCCATCATATTTATTCTATAACTTTTTTAAATATAAGCATATATCAACATTTCCCAGCGACGGACTTGACAGTTTCCCCTTCGTGCCCAAAAACCCATCATACAGTCCACTACTATATAATTACCAAAGTTATGGTATTAAATTTTAACATCAAAATTTGATGGGCCCGATTTTTGGGGTGGGAGTGGTGTGTGTCGGAAGGAAGCATTTGCATCATACTCCAAAAACTCCACCTTGCTCAGGGGTACAACAAACATACCTGGAGTTTACCGAAGAATTTCCCCCGGGGCAACGCCCCCCGCGGCCCGGTCGTGACCAGGCCTCCTGGGATTAGACCATCAACCGGCGTTACTGCTGGCTGCACGCAAGCCAAGACAGCCAACATAAGTAAATTTTCACAAAATTGTTGTTTGGGTGTGCCCCCCTTAAATTTACATGGAAAAAATATTTCAAAAATGTCCCTGTGAACCTTGTAGATGAATGGTTCGAAAACCCGACAAGTTGATAAATTAGCATATTGAACATTGGTATTTTTAAATAGGAAACATTTCGCCAACAGGGCTTTGTTTGCACTTGTTTGCACAAACTGCTTAATGCCTCAAATGAGTAGTGGAAGTTTTGCAGTAAAGGGCGGAACCAAAAACCCAGTCTTGTGGTGTCTACAAACCTCCGGGTGAAACCTCCCCGCAATTCAGGGAAAAGCGTTAAAAATTGACCACGTCGGAAAAACTTCCACTCCTGCACCCCCCACTTGCTCCGGGGGGGTTTTAACTTAAGCACCTAAAATAGGAATAAAGCAAATTTAAAATTTTTGCAGTAATAACCCCCCGGAGGGAGCTCTGATGAAAACTCACACTCACCGAGCTTTTTAAACTCTGCACAAAATTTAATTTAAACCAGCAAATATAGGCCTACTAACTGGGGAATACACTAACCTATCTTCACTAACAATGTGATCTGATAAAAAAATGTCACCATATCAAAAAAAAAATATACTCAGAACACAACATAATTGAGGTTCAGACATGTATGCGGGAGCCCCAACCGCATAATGAGACTAGCCCGAGGGGGCTTCACCAAAATTTAACTTCAATAATAAAAACATAAAAGGGGGCCAAGAAAAACCAAGTCCTAACCGATAAAAGCTGGGAAATTACTAAAACAACACAGACCCCAACTTATCCTAGAATGATTAACTCGGTGGGGACTCGAGTAGCACAAAAGGGTTATTCCCCCCTAAAAAAAGGAGGAGTAGATGTAAAATAAAAGAGAATGCGCTCCCCCTTTTTAGGCGAAACGGAAAAAAAACAGAGCGGGGTAAAAGAGGGCATATATTTTGAAATGCGTAGGGGGAAAACGGGGCAAGAAATAGCAAGCATCGAACTTAAGCTAAAAAATCCTTTTGGAGTCAGGAACGGGAAAAACTAAAAGCCATAAATGAACGAAAGAAACCCAAAGTATTTCTTCCCTATCCAAAACAAAATCGAGAACAACGTCCGTATTTGGGGCCCCCACTTAAAAAAAGATGGGTCCTACACAGATACAGCAAGGAAATGATGAGCTACTCAAGTCCCAAAAGACTCGTTTTTAGCAAGCCGCTAACCAGACGAGAGTCGAAGATCAAAATGAATTTTTTATGAGAAGCCACAAAAATTTGATTAAAAACAACCTATCCGATGTTATCCGACGCCAAATGACTTCGAACAGGCATAAATGACATGCCCTGCATCTCCCCCGGGGCCCAAATCAGGAACTCTTGTTCACAAGGGGCTATCACGACCTTTTCCTCCTATGGAAGGGGGCATGGCACGGGGGGTTTGTCCCACAGTTACTAAAAACAAAACATAGCCCCACACCACAAAGGGGGCGTAAAGCAACAGCAAAGAAACTACAACCAATGCACTAACATCCCCTATCATAAAAACTTTTAAAGGGGCCTAAGAAACAAGATCACCACCCATCTAGAAACCCTCAGTTACAAACCCAGGGGAACATGGTTTTTGGGAAAAGGCGCCCTGTCTGTCTCAATATTGGGTCATACGACAATCCAAATGCACTAGAAGACAAAAAAATGCAGATGTAATTATACAACTTTTCAAAAGCCCTTTGAAAGTGTGCCATGGCGTAAAACGCACAAAATCGGCTAAAGGAAAACAGGGAAAATCGGTCGATGGGTCTATAATTTCCTTTATAAAAGAAACAGAGAGTTCTCAACAAGTAAAGTCCAGGCAGCTAAAGGGGAAAAACTCTGTTCCACGGCACAGTACTCGCTCCCACTTGTTCCTCTCCTCAATCCGACATAGACAAGGATTCAGCCACAGCACCGTTTTTCCCTTGCAGTTTACACCCGAATCTGCATGACAGTGTCTTCCATTGCAGACCTGCAAGGCTCCGGGCGGACACAACCAAATTTTTCAGGGGCTGCAGAAAACAATATAAAGTTCAACGATGAAAATTTAAAATTACTCAGATATGGAAACCGAGGAAATTAAATCTTCATCAGATAAAAAACAAATTCTGGCCAAAAAATAGAGCGAAACACCACTCAAAGACCTGGGAGTGTCATGTGGGAGACTCCCCTTTAAGGACCATAACTTTGTATAAAATCGCATTGTAGAAAAATGACAGGATGGATAATGAGAACCTTCAAAACTAGGGAGGCCAAGCCCATGATACACCCCTTCAGGTCACTTGTTCTATCTAGGCTGGAATATTGCTGCACACTAACAGCACCTTTCAAGGCAGGTGAAATTGCCGACCTAGAAAATGTACAGAGAACTTTCACGGCGCGCATAACGGAGATAAAACACCTCAATTACTGGGAGCGCTTGAGGTTCCTAAACCTGTATTCCCTGGAACGCAGGAGGGAGAGATACATGATTATATACACCTGGAAAATCCTAGAGGGACTAGTACCGAACTTGCACACGAAAATCACTCACTACGAAAGCAAAAGACTTGACAGACGATGCACCATCCCCCCAATGAAAAGCAGGGGTGTCACTAGCACGTTAAGAGACCATACAATAAGTGTCAGGGGGCCCGAGACTGTTAGAAGACATGTTTGGCAACACTGAAGAGATAAAAGTGGCCATACTTTATCGGTTGTTGGATCTAGAGGCTTGCCGACATGACCGTCAAAGCCTAGAGAAGTTCTGTATTGAAATTATGAGCTTGACAAATAGTTTCAGAGATTTGCATGATGTGGATGATTCAGAATGGGTCCTTAGCCAGGTGATTCAGAGGAAACTGGCTAGCACTACAGTGCATGAGTTACACTTAAAATATCCGACGAATAGGTTCTCGATACAACAAATTGTTGAGGGGTTGGGAGATCTCGTTTCTCATTTGAGTATAGGTGTGAGAGAAGAGTCACCACCATCACCACATAAAAACCCAGACAGTTACTCGAAGATCTCGAGAGATCAGTCTAAAGCTCATACGACTAATGTTGGAGTGCACTCTGATAAAGAAGTGTCTAAGGTAAGAACCTCCAAGCAGAACCTCAGAGGCACTCATGCCAGAATATGCGTGTTCTGCGAAGGCGAACACGCTAGCACGAGTTGCCCGGAGTATACAACACTGAGCAGCAGGCAACAGAGACTAAAGGAGTTGAGACTCTGCTTCAAGTGTTGTGGGGAACACTTTGCAAGAGACTGTGGCACCCAGCTCAGTGAGTGTCGAGTCTGTTGCAAAGGTAAGTACCATACTGCACTATGTCCCAATAATTTAAGGGAACCCCAGGCTAGTAGGAATATCTCTCAGGCAGAGATAGAAAGTGAGTCTGAGCCTGAAATGGTAGCCAGTGTGATTAGTGGGAGTGAAGTCTCTAATCCGAGTGAGAATCACGGAGGTGCTGCCCTATCTACAGTCATGGCAAAGGTTGTGAATGGGCACAGGTCCAAAACAACCCTATTATTCTTTTACTCAGGAGCACAAGTATCCTTGATAACAAAGAAGTTGGTGGCTAAATTAAAGTTGAAGGCCACAAGGAAAGTTAGTATGATGTTGGGAGGGGCTATAAGTCAGGCCCCACCCAAATCTTATGATGTGGTGGATGCCACAGTCAAATTAGGTGGACATCGCAGAGACATTACAACCTTGGTGGTAGAGACGTTACCCACAACAGTTACAGTGAGAGGTCTTGCTGCAGCAGCTAAGCGATTGAAAGACCTTGATGTGAAGCTGGCAGACCAGGGAATTACCACTGACACAGTCAGAAATGTAGGTATCCTGGTGGGAGCCAATCAGATAGATGACTTTCCTGTCTACACAACGGATGTTTAGGGAAGGAATTGTTTATACAGATCCCCAGTAGGATACATCATAGGCAGCAGGATTCCACCTGAATTCCCTGCCATGCCAGATATAGAAGAAGCTGTCCCCATGATAGCTGGGGGAGTAGTGATAATGAGTACCAGTATACACGATGAACCACCAGGGAAGCCGAACCAGGGAGGGGGTGACGAACACTCGGCCACCTTGGGGAAAACACTTTTACAGGGTTTTAAAGAAAAAGGAAAGATTGCCCTTAAACCCGGAACCCACGTA
>NW_026497206.1:55000-57306 GCF_026875155.1 Cherax quadricarinatus | reverse complement strand
GGTTTAACTCACTGCAATGACCCTTGTGTTCCCCAGACTCAAGTGAAACCTACTATGTAGTCTCTTTCTCCCATCTCATCTATGCCTTCCATTTTCTCGAATTTCATCTGTTTTTTACTAGCAGAGCAACCCCACCTCCCCCTCTGCCCCTTCTATCTTTCCTCATGATCTGGTATCCTGGTGGAAGATTGCATCTGTTATTGTCCCCGTGAGTTTTGTCTCTGTAACTGCTATGATGTCTGGGGACTTCTCATTGATTCTTTCTTGCCATTCCTCATGTTTATTCGTTAATCCATCTGCATTTGTGTACCAAACCTTCAACTTCTGTTCTAATACTGTAACTGTGGTGTGGGGGGTGGGAACAGAGGATCGGTGTGTGATGTTGGTTTGGATTGTTCAGTTGCCTTGGGGGTGTCGTGGCTGGGGTCCTCTGCAGGTGTTTCTGGGGGGTGTGCTTGTCCTTCCACTTGTTCCTGGGTTATTCTGCTCTCCTTTTTCATTTCCTCCCATTTCTCCTTTCGTTTCTGAACTCTCTTTCATCGTCCTTCTTTCCTCCTGTGTTCTGTCGCGATCGAGGTACACACTCATGAACTCCTGCCTGCCTCTCAGCCGTGCTTTCTCCTGCAGGATCATGGTTCGGGTTGATTCTGCCTTGAAAATTACTTGAGAGGCCGATTCCTTTTCTCTGTGAGCAACCCGATTCTCCGAAAATTTGCCACCTGGGTCATTTCCCCCTCGCCTATCACCCTTCATGATACCTTCAATCGCTTTTTTCTCCTCCTGCTTTCTATTCCTCATAAGTTTCCCCTTTAGCTTCGTCTAGCCCATAGACAAACACTGATCTCTCCCTTTCCACCATCTCGCTGTGACTCCCATTGGATCCTCTGATGTGTTTTAGTTCCTTCCCATGGAGTGTTCCTTCCTTCAGTCCCTTCCCTAGCTATGGCCCCTATCCTCCTTGGTTTCTCCTTCCTGTTCACCTGTTCCTGGCCCCCACAGGTGTCTGTAAGGTCCCTGCACATGTCCTAGTTCCTTAATGCCTTCCAACCTCACATTTTGTCCTAGTGTGCTCCCTGTCTTTGTTTAGCCCCATGTGGGTTTGACAGGACCTCTGCATACAGTTTAGTTTTCCATGCTCCCTTCAGACCTGTTGTCTGTGTCTGATGTAGCCTTTGCCGAAGCTACTTCTGTAATATCTTAGTCTTTATGCTGTTTCAGATGTCCTCAGCACCTCTTTCTAATCTCTTTATCTTGTTTCTGCTGTTGTGGCCATGGTGTTCCCACCTTCTGCATTCTGCTCTAACCTCTCTTTCCATCTTCCTTGCCAGCCTCTAGTCTCCTTCCCCAGTCCTTCCTCCCTTTTTTTGAGCTCTGCTCCGCAGTCCATTCCCCCAGATTCGTCCGTCGACCCCTTGGTTCCCTCTATCCTAGTTCTAAGTGTCCCCTTGCTCCACAGAAGAAGGGGGAGGGGTGGTTTAGAGGGATTGGAATAGATGTTGGGGGAGAAGGGGATGGCTGGTATGGGAGGGGAAGATGGTTTATTGGGGGGGGAGAGGTAGTTGGGGAGGGGTAATGGTTTGGTGGGAGGTTAGAAGGTTTGGGGGAGGGGTAGGTGGCTAGGGTGAGGTGGTTAGGGAAGGGGAAGAGTGGTTAGGGAGGGAGGAGTACGTGCGTGAGAGAGAAGAGGGGATGGATGTTATTGGGGAGTGGGAGGGGGGTTATTGGAAGGGGGGGAGGGGGAGGGGGAGGGGGGGGGGGGAGGGTGGGGAGGGGGTTAATGGTATGGGGAGGGGGGAGGGGGGTTAGATGTATGGGGGAGGGGTTTAGATGGTTTGGGGGAGGGGATAGGTGGCTAAGGTGAGGTGGTTAGGGAAAGGAGAGGTGGTAGGGGAGGGGTATGTGTTGTGTCAAGTGTATATGTGCTTGTGTATGTGTGTGTGTGTGTGCGCACGTGTGTGTGTGTGTGCGCACGTGTGTGTGTGTGTGTGTATTTGCCTAGTTACCATATTGTCCTAGTACAGGTGTACTCACCTAATTGTACTCACCTAATTGTGGTTGCAGGGGTCGAAACTCAGCTCCTGGCCCCGCCTCTTCACTGACGATAACTGGATTCCTTCTCTCGCGCTCCTGAGCTTTTGATCATACCTCTTCTTAAAACTATGTATGGTTCCTGCCTCTACTACTTCACTTGCTAGGCTATTCCACTTGCTGACAACTCTATGACTGAAGAAATACTTCCTAACGTCCTTGTGACTCGTCTGAGTCTTCAGCTTCCAGTTGTGACCCCTTGTGTGTGTGTGTGTATG
>NW_026497206.1:35000-50000 GCF_026875155.1 Cherax quadricarinatus | reverse complement strand
GTGCATAATAAACATATTAAATACTAAACCTTTTCCCCTTTCCCCTGTCATTTTTTTCCCTCCCTACCCTTTTACTGTCCTGTCGCCTAGTGCCACTGGTTTTCCCAATATTCCGAATAATTTACCTCACTGTCCTAAACTGGTTTCTGTAGATCCCCCACTACCCTACACGAGAATTTCTTTGTTTTTCCCAAAAACCCATATCACTAATTATTTCTAGTTAAAGCCAAAACCCCCCCTTCCCCCTGCTTTGGCCGGGGCCCCACCCCAAACTAGAAAAGTGAACCCCACCTTGACATAATATCATTTCTGCCATAGAAGGGGCCCAGTTGTCAATGAATGGTTTTGCATTTTCCTTATGTTTGCCCACCCAAGCAATTGACCCCAAATTGACTGGACAACCATTCATTTCCAACTCTCCCGGAAAAATGCCAACATCACAGAGTTCCCCCCTTCCAAATTATCTCTATTGTGACCATCCCTCAAATTTGGGTTTTCACTCCCACGTCTCCAAATCGTTGACCCCCGAAAGAGAAAAATAATGGGATTGTTCCATTACCTCTCGGACGGAAAAGAAATAAGGGGAAATTTTAGGGGGTCAGTCCCTCATCTTTGAGGGAAAGATGGGTCAGACTTTTAGCCAAAACGAAAGGCTCTTAAGAGGCCAAGATCTGTATATTAAATTTCAAAGTGAGATGATAATCCCACAGTAGCGTTGCAGATTTGAAAATATACTGCAATGGTAATTTTTTTTGGGAGAATAAAAAATAAGAAACCACAAAGTTGCTTGGGCATATGATCTGGGGAAGACAGTTCCGGGGGTACCTTTGGAATTTATAAAAAAAAAGAAGCTAGAGATTTTTTTTTAATTATTATCCACCACCCCCCAAAGGCAGGGGGCCCGAAAAAAAAAAACTTTCACCATCATTCACCCCCATCACTGTCTTGCCAGAAGGGTGCTTTACACTACTTTTTTAAACTGCAACATTAACACCCCCCTTAAAAGTGGGCACTGTACTCCCTTCCCCAGGATAAATCCGGCTGCCGGTTTTCCCTGCCCCCTTCATAAATTTTATTTTGCTCACACTCCAACAGCACGTCAAGTATTAAAAACCATTTGTCTCCTTTCACCCCCCCCTGAGAACAGGGTGAAACAAATCACGGTATGAGTGGGTGAACTCCCCCACGGGGGCCAGCTGGCCCAGGGGCACGCTGGCTGGTTTTTTCGATTCACTTGAGGGGAGTTAAATTTTCCCCACCATACGTGGTTTTTTTTGCATTGTGTATTACGATTTCGTGAGTCAAGCTCGGTCGTTCCTAAGAGAAAGTTGGCAGATTTGTTAACAAGAGCATCTGACACGTACTGAAGTGCACAGTGATTTTGAGCTAGGGAGTCGAAAAGAGCCTTAATGTCCAAAGGGGAGAAAACTGGCATAGAAAAAAGAACGAGGGGGAGGAGGAAAAATTCATTGAACTTAAAAGTTCAAATAACCCAGGATGTAATAAACATCTATCGGTATGAAGGGATTTAAAAGCAGATGTAATAAATCCAACCAGGGGAGAATAAAGCCACACATGCTCATCGGTAAGTAAAGTGAGAGTTTAACGGCATTCTCTACATAAACAATTAAATTTAAAAAACCCCACAAAAACCCCCTTGGCACAAAATTTCTTTGTAAAAGGGGCCGTCGTCTCCGTCAGGTCAGTGGGGTGCAAGTTGGCGGGTAAATGATGACTTCTTCAGTGATATTAGATATCCCATAATCTTGTCTACTCACCCTACCTTTCCTGATCACTCTTACATAAATGATATAGAAAACTGTTATAAATATCTGAAAAAAAAAAAAGAAAATGGAAATAATCTCTAAAGAAATGGCAATTTAACCAAAATAAAATTGATAGACTGAAAACTGGGGCCCTTTGTCCCCCCCCACAACCCCCCCAAACCCCCTTCCCCCCCCACCTCTTCTTCCCACTTAAAATGTTTATCATTTCCTTGTACTTGTCATGCAGAAGGTTGCTGTGAGCTCCAAGACTAGTGTGTGACATCAGGGGACTGCGGGCGGTAGAGTAGACAGATTTCGTTTTGTGGCGCCACAAGAGCTGCTGTAGCGTGAAGACTTGTGTTGCCCCACACAGTTGCAGGGGAAGCTGGACATTTTTCCCAGTCTTACAACCCCCAAACACCAAAGGGAAATAAACATTTTGAAATTCAGAACCCTTGATGAATACTTCCCCTGTTCAAAACATTTCAGTAAAAAAATCACACACATAAAAACAATGTCCAAGGCAGATGCTGGCGATACCAAGGGGGAAAAAAATGGGTATTTAAAATAGAGCTTTTTAGGGGGAGGAAATGAATGAAATTTTTCAGCGAATGAAGACACTTGCTTTGAGATGGAAAATTGGCGGGAAGAGGCATCACTTCACCAAATTCACGCTGCTGTTTCTGATTTACGAAAGAGATCCCAGTGCGAAAAAAACCGTAAATTCACACTGTTGGAATGGTGTCCATAAAGGAGAATAGATGCAAAAGAAAAGGGAAAATGAAAGGAAAAAGAAAGCCCAAGGAAGTGCTTAAAAAAAACAAGGGGGCCCAAAAAGCTTCATAAAAATTCCCCAGAAAAAATACCCCCCCAGGAACCCCAACCTCCGAAAGCCCCGGGTCCCCAAGCCCCGGAGCGTCGAAATTGCGTATCGACAGGGAAAAAGACAGTTGCACAAGGGTAAGAAAAAAAGTGCCAGACGGGGCTGGGGTACGTGGTCACCCCCGGATGTTTCATATTATGGTGAGGGAAACAAAATTATTTTTAGGGTGTCCCCTTAGTGTACGAATGTATCAAGAATTATTATTTATATTTTTTGTGGAAAAGGGAGTAGGTTGGGAACAGCAACCACCCGGGAAGTACTACCCTCGCCCGATGATGTGAAACAAAAACCCGTAACTGTTTTGCATGATGGTAGGTTGCTGGTTTTTTTTTCTGTTCTAAAAATAAAAAACAGGGATACTTTTTCTCCCACTTACACTTTGGTCCCTTCACAGACACGCCATGCATATAATATATTTCTCATCTAGGTTTTTTTCCTTTTTCTAAAAAGCTCTTGTTCTTTTTTTTTTCTTTTTGTCCCTGGGGAAGTGGAAAAGAATTTTCCTCCGTAAGCCCTGGTGTCGTTGAGGCGATAAAAAGCCGGGAGCAATGGGCTAGTAACCCCCTTTTCCTGATACAATTACTAAAAAAAAAGAAGAAAAATTTATAAAACTGGGTTGCTTAAAAGTCGTGGATGTAGTGCGGAGACAAGAAAAAAAGATGTTGCTGATTTATGAATGAAAAGAAGTTGGATGTCCCGGCCCTAACGAAACAAAGCTGAAGGGGGTAGGGAGTTTCAGTGGGGGGGAAAAAAAATGGGGGTTAAATCTGGTATCTGAGGGTTAAGCAAAGGAAGGGGTAGCGTAATGTTAAATGATCTTATGGAAGGAAAAAGAGAATATGAATGTGTAAATTAGAATTATGTGGATTTAAAATAAAGGTTTTACGAGAAGTGGGTCATAATAAACGTGATGCACCGGAAAGAGAGGAATGCAGAGGAAGAGAGAGATTTTTGGGGAGATTTAAGTAATGTATAGGAGCCTTTGAACCAAATGAGAGAGTAATTGTGGTAGGGGACTTTAATGCTAAGTGGAGAAACTTTTTGAGAGGGTGTGGTAGGTAAAATTTGGGGTTCCAGGTGTAAATGATAATGGAGCCCTTTGGGTTAACTTTGTATAGAAAGGGGTTTAGTTATAGTAATAAATATTTTTAAAAAAAAGAGGTAAATAAGTAACACGAATTTTATGTTAGGCGAAAAAGACAGTATTTGTTGGATTTTGTATTGGTAGATAAAAAACTGTTGAGTAGATTCAGGATGTACATGTTTATAGAGGGGCCACAGATATTCAGATCATTTCTAGTTGTAGCTACACTGAAGTAAAAAGTAGATGGGAAAAAGGAGAAAAAAGATCAGGGAAAAGAGGGTGAAAATTTTAATAAAAGAGGAGGCAGTTAGGGGAAATATAAACACTATTGGAGGATAGATGGGAATGAGAGCATAGGCATGGGGGCGAAGAGGTAGGGGGAGGTTTAAAAATGTATGTTAAGGTTCAGCAGAAGTTTGTGGTTACAGGGAAAATGGGTGCAGGAGGGAAAAGGAGCGATTGGGGGAATGTGATGTAAAGAAGTAGTAAGGGGAAAAAGTTAACATATGAGAAATTTTTACAAAGTAGAAGTGATGAAGGGGGGAAAAGATATGGAGAAAAAAAGAAAAGTTAAGAGAGGGTGAAGCAAAGTAAAAAAAGAGCAAATGGAGAGTGGGTGAGATGTTTTTCAACAATTTTTTTTGAAAAAAAGAAAAAGTTTTGGGGTGAGATTAACAAGTTAAGAAAGCCCAGAGAACAAATGGATTTGTCAGTTAAAATAGGAGAGGAGAGTTTTTAAATGGAGGTTTTTTGAGGTATTGGGGAAAATGGAAGGAAATTTTTGAGGAATTTTTAAAAGTTGATGAAGATAGGAAGCTGTGATTTTGTGTATAGGGCCCAAAGGGGGAATAAATCTTTTAGGGTGAGGAAGAGCCCGTTGTGAGTGTGGGGAAATTCGTGAGGCAGTAGGTAAAATGAAAGGGGTAAGGGAGCGGGGTTGAGGGATAAAATGAAATGTTAAAAGCAGGTGGGGGTATGTTTTGGGTGGGTTGGTTTCAATTTTTTTTTAATAAATGTATGGAAGAGGGTAAGGACCTAGGGATTGGCAGAAGCATGCATGTTTCCCTTTGTATAAAGGCAAAGGGTAAAAAGGGGGCAAAAATTATAGGGGGGTAAGTCTTTGAGTGTACCCGGTAAGTGTATGGTAGGTTATAATTGAAAGAATTTTAAAAGTAAGACGGAGAATTGGTAGCAGATGAACAAGGACTTTAGGAAAGGTAGGGGGGGTGTGGCCCGGTGTTTTTTCGGAAACATATAAAATGAACAGTATTTGATAAGGCTAAAGAGGTCTTTTTGGATTTATGGATTTGGAAAAGGCGTTTTGACAGGGGGGGGTAGGGGGGCAATGTGGCAGATGTTGCAAGTGAGGTGTAGGAGGTAGGGTTTCTGAAAGCAGTGAAGAGTTTTTTGAGGGGTAGTGAGGCTCAAGTTTGAATGTAGGGAAAAAGGGAAATTTTTTCCCTTAAAAGTGGCCTTAGACAAAGGTGTGTGAGTCCCCGGGGTTTTTTAATAATTTAAGAGGGGGTTTGTAAGAGAAGTAAATGCGAGGGTCTTGGGCAAGAGGGCTGGAGTTAAAAGATAAAGAATCACACACAAAGTGGGAGTTGTCACAGCTGCTCTTTGCTGATGCCCACTGTGTTTCTTGGGAGATTCTGAAGAGAAGTTGCAGAGATTGGTGAATGAATTTGGTAGGTGTGCAAAAGAAGAAAATTAAAGGTGAATACAGGAAAGAGTAAGGTTATGAGATAACACAAAAAATTAGGTATGAAAGATTGAATATCAGATTGGAGGGAGAGAGTATGGAGGAGTGAACGTATTCAGATATTTGGGAGTGGACGTGTCAGCGGATGGGTCTATGAAAGATGAGGTGAATCATAGAATTGATGAGGGAAAAAGAGTGAGTGGTGCACTTAGGAGTCTGTGGAGACAAAGAAACTTGTCCTTGGAGGCAAAGAGGGGAATGTATGAGAGTATAGTTTTAATACCAACGCTCTTATATGGGTGTGAAGCGTGGGTGATGATGTTGCAGCGAGGAGAAGGCTGGAGGCAGTGGAGATGTCATGTCTGAGGGCAATGTGTGGTGTGAATATAATCAGAGAATTCGTAGTTTGGAAGTTAGGAGGAGGTGCGGATTACCAAAACATGTTGTCCAGAGGGCTGAGGAAGGGTTGTTGAGGTGGTTCGGACATGTAGAGAGAATGGAGCGAAACAGAATGACTTCAAGAGTGTATCAGTCTGTAGTGGAAGGAAGGCGGGGTAGGGGTCGGCCTAGGAAGGGTTGGAGGGAGGGGGTAAAAGGGGGTTTTGTGTGCGAGGGGCTTGGACTTCCAGCAGGCATGCGTGAGCGTGTTTGATAGGAGTGAATGGAGACAAATGGTTTTTAATACTGACGTGCTGTTGGAGTGTGAGCAAAGTAACATTTATGAAGGGATTCAGGGAAACCGGCAGGCCGGACTTGAGTCCTGGAGATGGGAAGTACAGTGCCTGCACTCTGAAGGAGGGGTGTTAATGTTGCAGTTTAAAAACTGTAGTGTAAAGCACCCTTCTGGCAAGACAGTGATGGAGTGAATGATGGTGAAAGTTTTTCTTTTTCGGGCCACCCTGCCTTGGTGGGAATCGGCCGGTGTGATAATAAAAATAAAAAATTTTTTGTGGAAAATACTATATATTTTCCTGAAGTACAGTATATGTAAATTGATGGCCTATATTGTATTTAATAAAAATTATGTTATGAAAATGGGAAACTCTGCGCCTGTGCAGAAAGGACACTCGCCATTGTTGTTTGAATTGGACAAGAAACGTTAGCGAATAATCGGAGGAATTTTCGTCGCTCTAGAGGTTAAATTGGGCTGACACCTCTCAAACAGGAGCCGAAATTGTTGGATTTGCATTCCTGCATAACTTGAGATATCAGACGACTGGACAAGACAGCTCCAGGAACCTCAGATAAGCTATCTAAATTTGTGTTATAATTCTGGCCAGCATTAGCTTCATAAATTTTGTTAGAATGAGGCTTTTGAGTATGATACACTTTAATCTCCAGTCAAATTTGGTGAGTGATATTAAGATATATTCTTCTTCTGTTATGTAAATGTGTGTATATATAATCATTTATTAATTTTAATATACAGTCCACAAACTTATATATTTACCAGAATTCCTGGTGATGCATATTTCATTTGTAATTAATAGGTCTAGAGCAACTTGTGGATATGACAGTTGTAGGTATCGAAGGGGGACATTTTTGCGACCTAGGTGTCCCAACTTCCTACTTGTCTATGTAACTTTGATAAATAATAATTATCTTTGTTATCATTTACTGGTATGTACATTATGAGTTACATCCAAATAAATGCAGTTTTCCACATTTTTGTTAGAGTAAAAACTGAAGACTGTTGTGAAGAAAAGGATGTTTGAGAGATTGTTAGGTAAGACACATATGCAACAGTTAGGTATCTTTATTTCGAAACGTTTCGCCTACACAGTAGGCTTCTTCAGTCGAGTACAGAAAAGTTGATAGAAGCACAAGAGACGTGAAGACGATGTAATCAGTCCATCACCCTTGAAGTTTTGAGATGGTCAGTCCCTCAGTCTGGAGAAGCGGTGTATAAGGCTCCATCCTGTCATTTCAACTGTTTCTCAAGACTGAGGGACTGACCACCTCAAAACTTCAACGGTGATGGTCTGATTACATCGTCCTAGCGTCTCTTCTGCTTCTATCAACTTTTCTGTACTCGACTGAAGAAGCCTACTGTGTAGGCGAAACGTTTCGAAATGAAGATACCGAACTGTTGCATATGTGTCTTACCTAACAACCTGTCGGTATTTTATACCATTTTAATATTCACGATGTTTGAGAGAGATGCATGTTACTGCCGTTCTAGAAACAACAGCCCAACTAATCAGGAACAGAATGGAAAATGTAATTGTTTCTTGATGATAGTATGGAATTTAATTTCAATTTCCATTACAGTACATGAAAAGTGTTGAAGACACCTTCAACTTCCATAAACACACTGTAATACCAGACGCTCACCTTTGTACTAGGATTATATCTATTCATCTTCGCTCATGAGAACTACTCTCTGTGTACACAAATAACCCGCACATAAAAGAGAGAAGCTTACGACGACGTTTCGGTCCGACTTGGACCATTTACAAAGTCACGGTATTGTGCCTTTTTTTGTTATTTACTTTCAGTTTGTACATTTGCAACTAGTTCTCCCAGTATTTTCCAGGTGTAAATGATGGTGTATCAATTTCGGCTGCGTTCCAATTAGCGTAACTTGTGTTATTTTAAGCGTTTTCACTAGATATTGGCAATGTTTTTTTTTTTATACATTCTTCAAGACCTCAATATCACCAATCTTACGAGTAGTGGTTAATTAAACTCATGTGGGTCATTCAGCGCAAGACGTGGTGGAGGTTCGATCCTCCGTCTCCTAAGAGCGAGACAGACACACTTCCTATGTGTTCATCTAGATTCTCCTGTCAAGACTAGAGAATGTACGCACTTTAACAAATATTAATACTAGCTTGGTATCTCCTGCTCGTTACCTTCTTATTATAAAGCCGATCATTTTACTTGATTATATTAACCTTATTGCGTTTTATTAAAAGGTAAAAATCTTTTGACATGGTTATTATTATTTATATATTCATGGGGAAGCGTCAGACTCGTAGAGGTCACACACCTAGAAAACAGAAGGCAATCAAGTTTGATGGAGGAGTAGAGGATAGCTGCATTACCCTGGATAAAGATACCTTCACCTTCATGGTGGCACCAACCTAGAGGGGCTGATGTGGTTATATCAGTAGATGTAAACAGCACCTGAGACGCAGTCAGGTTTGTTCCAAGGAATGGAAAAGTAGCTTCAGTTTTTCTGGTCAAGATCCCCTCAGAATCAACATTAAGGCAGCTCATCAGATCAGTTTCATACAGAAGGTATACACGTAAGATTTATTAGTCCTGTGTACAAAATTTTAGAATATTTTTTTATCAACTTAAAGATATTTCATAAAAAAAATATATGATTTGTTTACTCTTTTCCTTTCAGAACTTGACTAATATTTATGGACCGTGTTTTGGTATTCTCTTCTCGTCGTTTTTGCTGGAGCTGAAGGCATCGTCGGCAACAATCACTTGGATATTTAATATACAATCTTTCATGTTTAGCTTCTCATCTGTGTTTCTGATGCCACTGGTAAAGCGCTTCGGGTGGAGGTGTGTGACTTTCATTGGTGGTGTGTTCACTGCTGTTGGTCTGGCTATGTCTGCCTTCGCTACCTCACACTGGTTCCTCTTGTGTTCATATTCTCTACTGGGAGGTGAGTGCTTCACGTACGTCACACTGAAGATTTTTAATTTGGAAAACGTATTGTATATACATAGTCAAAATTCCAGTAATATATGAACATGTAATTGATCTTAAAACTTCCCTTATGCTAATGAGAGGCATTTAACATGAGTGTCTATCATGACTCACGTAATCGTAATAACACGATTGCAAGCAAGCCATACCACGGGCGGGGCTAGAACCCGCGGTCAGAGAGTCATTCAACTCTAGACCGACGTGTTGAATTCAGAGACAACTCACTCAGAAATGTCCAAAATATGTCAAAGTATTTTATCCACAGGGGTATATTACAGACCATTCTGGAAAAATACCCTGACTTTGCTCACTGTAAATAAAGCATTACCACGTGTGTGTTTGTGCATGTGTGTGTGTGTGTACTCACCTAGTTGAGGTTGCAGGGGTCGAGTCCAAGTGTGTGTGTGTGTGTGTGTGTGTGTGTGTGTGTGTGTGTGTGTGTGTGTGTGTGTGTGTGTGTGTGTGTGTGTGTGTGTGTGTATGTGTGTGTGTGTACTCACCTAGTTGAGGTTGCAGGGATCGAGTCCAAGTGTGTGTGTGTGTGTGTGTGTGTGTGTGTGTGTGTGTGTGTGTGTGTGTGTGTGTGTGTGTGTGTGTGTGTGTGTGTGTGTGTGTTGTGTTGTGTGTGTGTGTGTGTTTTTGGTATGTATGTGCTTGTATGTGTGTTTGCATGTATATTTGTGTACTCATATGTGAGTGCTTGTGCTCTTGTGTGTATGTATACTTGTGTGTGTGTGTACTCACCTATTTGTGTGTGTGTGTGTCCCAACAATTAATATTTGCACCAATAACTCATTACAGTTGTGACCGGGTGTGGACGTGTGAATTGCTCATTACTCTATAATTTGTTTATGAATGTAGCCATGTACAAACGTATGCAAGAAAATTTACTTACATGATTCATTACAAAACTTGTGAGTTCATTACCTTTGTACATTGTTTAGCTATCAAAACTTTGGGGCCCAGTCCCTGGACCCATTATATACCTCTGTAATCTGTAAATACCTTTGACAACTCGTCATGATTGTGACCAGATCTACCTGGAGTTCATTACCTTTTTAACTTGCACTGCTATCATAACTTTGGAGTCCAGTCCATGAACCCATTATGTACCTCTTTAATCTTTTGAATACTGCCCACAGGATGGGTATGGGGTGCATAATAAACATATTAAACTAACTATGCGTTAGGGTCAATCTGAAGCTGTGTGGCCCTTACTGATTTAAAGTTTTTCATCAGTGTTAATAATTAATAATAATAATAATAATAATTAATAATAACAATAATAATAATAACAATAATAATAATAAATATTCTTAATATTCTTGTGACTTTAGGTATTGGTTGTGGCGTGTCAACTGTGGTGCCTGTCTTGGTTTTAACACGTTATTTCAAACGGCGTCTTGGACGGGCCAACGCGTTCATGGTTGGGGGAGTTTGCACGGGCCAGATGCTTGGACCGCCCTTGGTGACGTACCTGCAGGAGGAGTATGGGTTCAAGGGCGCCACCCTCATCGTTGCCGCTCTCATGCTGAACACGAGTGTAGCCTCCGTCGTGTTCCACCCTGTAGAGTGGCACACCAAGAGCCCTAGTTTTGTTACGAGGGGCTTGGACTTCAACCCGGAAAATTGGTGGGTGTTTGAAAGAGATGAATGGAAGAAAAATTTGTTTTTAAAATTGGGGCTGTTGGATCTCGGTAGAAAAGAACTTTTGGGGGATTCCAAAACCGGGGCCGTTGGTTTTGGGGGTGGGGGTTCTCGCAGGAGGAAAGGGGTGTTTGTTGCGGGTTTAAAACGGGGAGGTTGCACCCCCCCTGGCAAGGCGGTTGTTTGGGTGTTATGGCCGGTTTTCTTTTTCGGGCCACCCGCCTGGTGGGAAATCGGCCCGGAGGTTGGTGTATAAAAAAAAAAAATATAGAGATACTAAAAGTAAAGCTAAAAATATTTGTTGCAGAACAAATACTTAGGAAAGCAAGACTTTAGTGTACATGAGAGCACACAGGAAAGACAGATGACAATCTGTATTAGTAGTGCTGAAGGCGGCTGAGTGGCTCCTGCGGCTGAGTGGCTCTTCCTGAACGGTCCATTCCTGAGCGGTCCCTCCTGAAAGGGCTGCGGCTGAGCGGCTCCCTTTCCTGAGCAGACTCCTTTTCACACCTTTATGCTAATGACCTTGACCTCGCCCTCGAGACCACCTCACCCTCGACCACCTCGCCCTCGAGACCACCTCACCCTCGACCACCTCACCCTCGACCAATTTGCCCCCCCCCCCACCCACGCCCCCCCACCTGCGCCCCCACCCGCCCCACCCTTGTGCCAACCCACCCACCCATCTGCACCCTTGCGCCCGCCCGCGCCCCCTCACGCCGCCCATCGCGCCTTTGCAGCCCTTCTGCAGCGTCGTCCGGATCGCCCCCCCCCGAATTTTTTTCCGATTTTTTTCAAATTTTTTTTGAATTTCATTTTACTGTGCTCTCCATCTCCTCGGATCAAATTTTTGAGGTTCCCCCTCCCACTTTCACCCCTATCCCAATTTTTTTCGATTTTTTTTTGAATTTCATTTTCTTATGATCTCCTCGGATCAATTTTTTTGGATTCCCCCCTCTGGGGGTAAGCATTCAAAATGGACTCCCACTTTCATCCCAAAATATTCCTCCTCCATCTCCTTGGATCAAGGTTTTCTCGATAATACAAAGACTCCATCTCCTTGGATCAAATTTTTCTCGAAATCAATAATACCAAGTCTCCATCTCCTTGGATCAAGTTTTTCTCGATAATACAAAGACTCCATCTCCTTGGATCAAGTTTTTCTCGATATCAACAATACCAAGACTCCATCTCCTTGGATCAAGTTTTTGGATTCTCCCCTCTGGGGGTAAGCATTCAAATGAACTCCTCCTATGGGGCATGGTACTTTCTCTTACTACAGGTCTAAACAAGTGTGATGTCACCCCACCTGTGTTTACTTGGCGGTCAGTGACGTCACGTGATGACCTCACACATACAGGCTGAATCTTGTCGACTTCCCCCTATGTCAGTGACGTCACGTGATGACCCCCTCCCCCCACACAGGCTGAATCTTGTCGACTTGCCCCTACACATTTTTCACTCTTAACCCAGGATAACCCAAATAATTTCACATTTTTTTCGTTAATACCCACAACAATTCACAATTATTCTCTCATCTCACTACAGAACAACCCCAAGATTACTTCGAACACTCTTAAATCATTTGAATACTCACATAAACACCTTTGAACATTTCCAAACAACACTGAAGCACTTCCAAAATATCATTTTGATTACTCTCAAATAAGATTTATCATCTCTAATTTATCTACACTTACACATTTCGTTAACTGAAATTACAACACATCCACCATACTACTCCCTCAGTCTCCAGACTTTACAACATTATCACAAAAACTAACTCAGACACTTATGACATGAGACATTTTACCAAAACTAACACAAACACATATCTGTTATATCTCCAATATCTAAGATCACCACAATCAAGATGTTTACCAAATTCTATAACCCCACCACTAAGATCACACATTTTTTGTACACATTCTCTTAAAACATCATCATAACGAAGATCACTAAAACTATCTATACTTTTACTAAGATCACATTACATTTTTTCTTCTTTAACTCACCCACCAATTTACATTCTCATTCACACTTACACATTTCATTAACCGAAATTACATCTCATCCACCAAACTCCTCCCTCATTCTCCAGACTTTACAACATTAGCACAAAAAAAACTAACTCATACACTTATGACATGAGACATTACCATAACTAACACATTGACTAACTTTGAACCAACTCTAAACATCACCAAAACACCACTGATCATCTTCAAAAAATACTCTGCACATCATTTGAACACCTTCCAAAACACCATCAAACACCTCCGAATACTCCCAAAACACTACTGATTACTACCAAATCACCACTGAATACTACCAAACACCGTCAAAATCACCAGAAACTAAGTTTAACATCACCATCTAACACCCTTTTTATAGAAATCCCCTCAAATCACTATAACCAAGAACTCCCTCCCCATGGGCGCATAAAAAAAAAGCATGAACACAAACCTAATACACAAACACCTAGTACATGATCACCATCAACTGAAAACATACCTTGTACACACATAAATCTAAGACAACCACCATCAACAAACGCTCATATTCACTTACCTCAAAAAGCACTATTACCACAGAAAACACTCATTTCTTATAAACATTCACACACAAAAAAATCATATTTGACAATATCTAAGCGCACTCACCTCACTACCACCAACACACGATGTCACACCCACAGGACCGGCGAGGTCACCTCCAGTGACGTCACACTCCTATCTGTGTTTACTTGGTGGTCACATCACACCCAACCCACCTTGTTTCAACCTGTTGTACCCACAATATCTAAGAACACTATAACCAAGACGATTACCAGATTTTATGACCCCACCACTAAGATCACAGAAATCACTCATTTTTTTTAAAACATTCACACAAAAATCACGATCATCAATTCCATATCATGTTTACCATCATCTATCAACACTCTTCACCAAGATCACCAAAAATCTAAGATAATCTAATCTCGGTGACTTCCGTGGGCTCAGTTGGTGCAAGATAGAAGGAATCAGGGAAATTCACATCTAGGTAGTCCCCGGCATGGGCATTGGTATGTGGGATTTTACTGGCGAGATTAGATCCTATTGTTGAGAAGAAGTCGTTTGTGTTGATCTTAGTTTATGGTGATTTTGGTGGTGTTTTGACTGTATTCAGTGGTGTATCAGTAGTATTCAGTGGTGTATTTGGGAGTACTCAAAATGATATTTTGGAAGTGTTTCAGTGTTGTTTGGAAATGTTCAAAGGTATTTTTGTGAGTATTCAAATGATTTATGAGAGTGTTTTGAAGGTGTTCAAAGTAAAGTGAGGTGTGTGTGCGCATTAACTTCGTAATATGTAAAATTGTGACTAGTGAATTAATCGAAAAGTGGTTATAAGTTGTAAGTGTTGTGGTGACTTTTTCTGATGAAATAGTTAAAACGAGAAAAATGTCTAGACTTGTGTTGTATTTTGTAAAGAAATTGTGGATTGTTGTGGGTATTAACGAAAAAAATGTGAAATTATTTGGGTTATCCTGGGTTAAGAGTGAAAAATGTGTAGGGGGAAGTCGACAAGATTCAGCCTGTGTGTGGGGGGGTCATCACGTGACGTCACTGACATAGGGGAAGTCGACAAGATTCAGCCTGTATGTGTGAGGTCATCATGTGACGTCACTGACCGCCGAGTAAACACAGGTGGGGTGACGTCACACTTGTTTAGACCTGTAGTAAGAGAAAGTACCATGCCCCATAGGAGGAGTTCATTTGAATGCTTACCCCCAGAGGGGAGAATCCAAAAACTTGATCCAAGGAGATGGAGTCTTGGTATTGTTGATATCGAGAAAAACTTGATCCAAGGAGATGGAGTCTTTGTATTATCGAGAAAAACTTGATCCAAGGAGATGGAGACTTGGTATTATTGATTTCGAGAAAAATTTGATCCGAGGAATTGGAGCAGGGAATTTGAGATGCAAGTGGGAGTTCATTTGAATGCTTACCCACAGAGGGGGGGAACCCAAAAAACCTTGATCCGAGGAGATGGGGATCATAAGAAATTAAAAAAAAAATTCAAAAAGAATTTGGGATGGGGGTGAAAGTGGGAAGGAGACCCTCAAAAAAGTTGGTATCGAGAAAAACTTGCTCCAAGGAGATGGAGACTTGGTATTATTGATTTTGAGAAAAATTTGATCCAAGGAGATGGAGTCTTTGTATTATCGAGAAAACCTTGATCCAAGGAGATGGTGGAGGAGGAATA
>NW_026497206.1:0-30000 GCF_026875155.1 Cherax quadricarinatus | reverse complement strand
CTCACGTACCTTCCACCCCAGGTAGATCTGTTTGTGACTTGAAAAAGCCCACTGTGTGGGCGAAACGTTGTCAATAAAGGATCACATTAAACTGCATGTGTTTATATCTCAACTAAGATCCGCATCAGAAAACACTGGTCCTGTTTCCTGACGAAACTGTCCTAATCTAACCTTCCTTCCTCTTATTGTCTTATATCCCTCAAGATACAATAACAATAAGCATCAATTAATGAGAGTCTGTGTTTACTTGAGTGCCTCAGTATTCAGCATGGTGCAGGACGTGTGGATGGCATGCCTGGTGCTGGCGGTGTGGGGGTGTGGAGTGGGTGGGTTCATGGGCGTCATGACCATGTTGATGGTGGAGTACCTGGGTCTTGATAACCTCTTACCCTTCATATCCGTCTCCAGCATCCTCTCCTGCGTCTGGCTGCTGATGTTCAGTTTCCTCTTCGGTAAGTCAACTGGGAACATTCTTCCTGTAAGAGGTATCGTCAGCGTCTCAACAATCAGTAGATTATTGTAACCATGGAGTCATATCTAAAAAACAGGAAGTAAACTGCACTGATCCAAGGAAGGGGGGAGGGGGGAAATAGCTCCAGTTCCTTTCAACTAGAGCCCTTTACGGGTATCATCATGATCATCAATCTTCATCATGATCATTCTGTGGAAAATTGCATTTAGCTGAATGAGTCATTATGTACATAACAGTAAATGAACAAAGATAATCATTATTTATCAGTTAGACAAGTAGGAATTTGGGACACCTACGTCGCAAAAAATGTCCCCCATCGATACTTACCACTGTCATATCCACAAGTTGCTCTGGACCTATTAATCATAAATGAAATATACATCACCAGGAATGCTGGTAAATATATAAATTTGTGGACAGTTACGTAAACAGTGTCATACAATTGAGCCCTTTTATCCGAGAGAAAACCAGATAATTTTAAAGTTGTGGGATGTCCCATCTGTACTTTCATACCATCAAGACATTAATTAACGTTTTATGAAAGTACGCTGGGATCCTTGGTCTAATAATGCAGTTACATTTTTTGATTTATGCCTTTTATCATAAATTTTTACCTGTAACACAGGTAAGGCTACTTCAGCAAAACCATCATTATTAACATTAGCAGCAATTTTTACATTAGCCACTGTTGTGTCAGGATTGTCAACATTATCATTATTATCAACATTATCATATAGACCTTTACACATGACTATATGGTGTCTTCCTTTGTGACATTGATAACAGTTGTTTAATTTGGCATAACAATCCTTTACATTGTGATTACACAAACACCATGATACATCTGTTAAGTTCCTCCAGTCTTTCAACTTTATCATTCCATGAATTGTATGCATTGCAATTCTTAGAAAAATGAGTACCCTTGCAGAAGAAACAATCTCTCTTTTCTTTGACTGGTTTCTTATTAACTGGGCTGCTCTTAGGAGGGTACTTATTCTTCTTACCTTGTGGAGAATCATTATTTTTGATTCCTGCTACTTGATATGCATCTATGCAACTCTTTTTAGGAAATGAAATTTGATTATTACCATTGGGATAATTTTTTCCTTTGCGAAACTTGACAGATACCTCAGAGTTATTATGTGTTGCATCTTTAAAATGAGTTGGCTGTCTGGTCTGCAACTGAACAATTAATTCTTGTAGACCTAGTCTTATTTCCTCCTGACCAAAATAACCCTTGTGATATTTGTTTGAGAGTCATTCAAGTGTTTTATAGTTTAATTTATTCTGTACAATGGCACTCAATAACCAGTCTGATTCCTTCAGATTATATTTATTACTTAAAGTTTTGAGAGTGCTCTCCAGTTTAACTCTAAACTGCTGTAAACCTTTGTAAGTGTGATCTGGAGATTTTAAATTAACAATGATATTCACTAGATCCAACCTACTTTTGTTCTATATTACCATAAGATGACCTTCAACAAGTCAACTGCTTCCTTGTAAGAGTCATTTACATTGGGAAAGGCTTGTATGAGTATGTGAGCATCTCCTCTTACCTGTCCTTTAAGGTAAAATAATTTAGTTACACAGGCTAGGTCAATCCTATCATGCACAGCTGCTTTAAAAATTGACCAAAATTCCTCCCAATTTTCACCAGGATTAAATACAGGTAAACATAATTCTGGGAGTTTTGGCAAAGACATTTTTTTTGTTGGAGCAGACTGATTAACTGCCTGGTTTACACATTTTAATTTATTCAAGGCCTGACTTTTACAAGAAAGAATCTTTTCCTCTAATTCATAATACTGATTAATCATAAAATCTACTTCAGTCTCATCTACACAGTTTACTAACAAATCTCCTTCATATTTGTTGTAATATAATTTGTATGAATCATATCTATTACCTAAAGCATCTAAATACAATTTTAAATCGTCAGTATTCACAGTTTCTTGATTCATTAATTCCAAACATTTATTGTATGCTTTTGTTACATGCCTTTTTCTAGCTTGCAGTGATGCTTTCTTTGCTCTGTATTCCATATGCTTGTCTTCTACATTAATTTCCTCATTTTCAGCCATGATGCAATGTACTAAATTCAACTTAATTAATAACAATGATTACAACTTACAACACTGATACAACTTACCTTTGAATAAATCCTAGCTACTTGAGCTTAGCAATTACATGTAAGAAAATAATATAAACTTCAAATGTACATTAATACAAACAAAAATTTTAGCCAGACTTGGCTTATCAAAATTAATATTGTACAAAATAATAAATCCTTGCCAGAATTTGGCATAGCAAAATTAATATTATACACATTAATATATCAATTACACATACACTGATATAAATCTTGGCCAGAATTGTCTTATCAAATTAATTATATACAAATACATTAATATAAATCCTCGCCACTTTGGCTTTGCAAAATTAATATTATACACATTAATATAATTAGTTACACTTGACTTACCAAATTAATATTGTAATAATTATAATCCACTACACATTAAGTAAATTTGTGAACTTAACATCCACCTCCTTCTGTCATTTCACATATAATTATTAAGTAATTAACTAATTAATGACTTCACTAATTACATCCGGTTCAAGAAGGACCAACGGGCAAATTATATGTGGAAAATTACATTTATCTGAATGTATCATTATATACATAACAGTAAATGAACAAAGATAATTATTATTTATCAGTTAGACAAGTAGGAATTTGGGACACCTAGGTCGCAAAAAATGTCTCCCTTCGATACCTACCACTGTCATATCCACAAGTTGCTCTGGACCTATTAATTACAAATGAAATATACATCACCAGGAATGCTGGTAAATATATAAATTTGTGGACTGTATATTAAAAATAATAAATGATTATAGATACACATATATACACATTTATATAACAGAAGGAGAATATATCTTAATCATAACACTCACCAATTTGACTGGAGATTAAGTTGTATCATACTCAGAAAACTTCACTGTCTATACATGAAAATAACAACTGGCCAGAGTTATAACATAACAGACTTATCTGAGGTTCCTGGAGCTGTCTTGTCCATTCTCCTGATATCTCAAGTTATGCAGGAATGCACATCCAACAATTTCACCTCCTATTTGAGAGGTGTCAACCCAAATTTAACCTCTAGAGCACGAAAAATTCTTCCCATTACACTAACGTTGTATCCAATCAAATTAACAATGGCGACTCTCCTTCTGTGCAGACGCAGGCTCAGTTTCCCATTTTCCATAACCTAATTTTTATTAAATAAAATATAGGCCATCTATTTACCTATAAATTACCGTATTTCCGGAAAATATAGTATTTTCCACACATTCATCTTCATCATGGTCATCACTGACCGCACATGAAACAGCTAATGACCTGATAAGGCAGTGTAACGATGCATTGAATTTTGCGACACGATAACAGTAGCATGCATAAAATATAACATTAAACGAGAGTTTAAGTTCACAGATCCGTAAAAAAGTTGATATTTACTTGTATCGCCATCTGAAGCCTATTATGGCTGGTGTCTGCCCGTGTGTCTTCACTCCGCTGGTGGTACCTCCTGTAAGCTACCTCTAACAAGGTGAGCTGTAAGTGCACAGCTAATTACCTGATTTTCAGGGCAACAAGTCATAAATTAATGACCAGCTGAGTGAAGACACACGTGCAGACACTAGTCATAATAGGCTTTAGTTGGTGATATAAGTTAAAATCATTTTATTTTAAGTATCTGTGAACTTAATGTTATTCCGAAGAAAGTTTGAGGGAGATATCACATATAACGATTCATTAATATAATATTTTTATTACTGCAAGTATATATACAATGTTTACAGTCCATAGCTGACATCAGTGACATACTACTATATAGAAAGCCGTTTGTTATGCTGAACATTTCCCGCAAATTAGGTCAGTTTTGTCCCAGGATGCGACCCACACCAGTCCATCCAGGTACCAGTTTTACTGATGGGTGAACATAGATAATTGGCGTAAAGAAATACGCCCAGCGTTTCTATCCTCGACGGGAATCGAACCCTGACCTCACCGTGTGAAGAGAGACCTTTAGCTACCAGGCTGATCAGTTAATATTTTCCCTACAATTCCCAGATTACTGAAACACTATCAATTTTCCTTTTTTTGAGCTGTTCAGTCTTCCAAACTTCAACAAATATATAAAATGAAACGAAAGACCACTAAATACCTCAAAAATTGGTTAGACTGGTGAAAGCTTCGTCTCGTGGGTGACACGAGAGTCTACCAAACAATTCAACATAAATATCCTTAATTATAAAGAATAAAATAAAAAAAATGGCTTTGACGAGAATAATTATGAGGCTTAACTTTCCCTTACATCATACATCATGTATGAACCACTGAATAATGAAGTCATAGCTTCTTTCTCTTTTTATAAAGAAGGTCCAATACTGCAACAGAGAGGAGTCACAGACGACAGTAAATCCACGGTGATGCTCTCAATAATTTATTCTTTTCTGTGCCTTGTTTCCAATCCTAGACAACCCCCCCCCCCCACTCTTCAAAGACCTAAACTTACTCAGTGTACAGAACATCCACACTTACTACTGTGCAACTCACATTTACAGAACCATGAATTCTAATATTAGCCCTGAACTAAAAACACTTTCTGGATTATTGCAACAGGACCCATAGACACAATACCAGACACAAAAATCTCTATGACATTCCTCGTGTCCGGCTAAACCTCTACAAAAATTCGATGTACATGAAAGGGCGTAAAATCTGGAACCTCCCGCCTGAAAACTCGAGAACTGCAGACTCAATCACCATTTTCAAAACTAGTCAAAAAACATCTTATCTCCCTAACACACCCCATCATTAGCTAACCAAAAAAAAAGAAAATCATTTTATTTTTTTTCTTTTTATCTCAACCAAAACCCAAAAAAAAAATAAAAAAACCCCTATCTCATTGTAACTCGTTACTTATAGGTACAATTACTTTTTCCTTAAACCCAAATATTCAAAAAATAAAATTTAAAAACTTTGCCATTAAAATCTTAATTTCCTAACCCACCTAAGACAACCTTTAAAATATAAAAACTTTCAAAAAGGGAAAAACCCCATTACTAAACAAAGTAAAAATTAAATACCGTATCTTATTGTTTAAAATCTTTTTTGTGACGTAACCCCGGTGGCCCCCAACCCCCTTCAAAACAAATTTCCGGGTCGATTCCCCGGGGGGAAACATTTCGACCTCTTTTCTACACCTTTTGTTGTTCACCTAGACAAATAGACCTTGTTATAAACTGGGGTGGTCCAAAATCCTGGGGGAAAATTGGGACCCCGGGAAATAAGAATCCCATCCCAAAACTGACTTTTATTTTCCCAAACCCCCGGGGTTAAAAATAAGAAATCTATTTTTTTTTTTTTCTAATAATGATTTTAAAATGTACGCTCTCTATTAAATATGGTAAAATTACATTACCCACCCAAAATCCTAATGCTATACCTTTGTTTTTAAACATTTCCAACATTAAGCCAAACATTTAAACTTAAAAAGGAAATGAAAAAAAAAAAAAATTTTAAAATTTTTATTTTTAAACAACCCCTCACTCTGATCTATGTATGCAGGGGGTAATAATGTACCGAACCCCGCTTTAAACATTTTCTTGTCCCGGCGGTGGGAAACTTTATTCGTTTTAAACGGGTTTCCTTTAAAAAACAAAATTTTCCTGTTTATGCTGGGTGGCAAATGGGGCAAAAATGAAACGGGAAATTTAACCCCGTCAGATAAACCACTTTGGGTTAGGTTTGGTCCTCGAAACCAAGTACTATAATTGTTTCCTAGTGGAAGGCCCGCCCTTTTATTGGATTTCATGCCCGCCCATCCCTAGAAAAACCCGGGGACTGAAAACAGCACAAACAGAAGCAAAACCAGAGGAACAAGGGAAAGAAACAAGAAAAAACAACACCCACGACCAGTATAGCAGCGAAGAATTTAGCAACAAAATAAAAAAGCACAGCAAAAAAGTGCGCACACAGGAGCGACGGGAGCGAAAACCCAAAGCAGAAAGCAGAAACACAGAAACAACGGCAGCGACAGCGGTTCAGTGGCAACAAAAACACTCAAATTTTTTACCGTGTTCCCCTTGTAAATATCAGCCCCGAAAATGTAGAAAGCAACACTACCCAGCCAAGACCCCAGAAAACCAACACAGACCCCAGCAGACCCACACTAGCACCCCCCAACAACCACATACACCCCCAGTAATCCCCCTCACGCACCCCAGTACAACCCAACTAGCACCCCCAGAAAAGCCCATCCTAGAAAACCCCCCAGTACAGACCCACACAGCACCCCAGTACGACCCCATCACACACCCCCATTTACTTAACCCATCAAACCTCCCCCAAATGCCCATCACCAAACCCCCCCCAGTAAAAGACCCCATCATGCACTCCCAGTACATGCCCCACACTAGCACCCCCATAAATACCCATCACTAGCACCCCAGTACATGCCCATCACTAACCCCCAGACAAACCCTCCACACCCCATACTGACCCACACTGCCCCCCCAGTAAATGACCCACACAGCACCCCCAGTCATGACCCACACACACCCCATAAGACCCATCACTAGCCCCCCCAGTACTACCCACACTCACTCCCAGTCAGACCCATCACAGCACCCCAGACATACCCTCACTAGCACCCCCAGTACTTTACCATCACAAACACCCCCAGACTGACCCACACTAGCACCCCAGTACATCCCATCACTGCCCCCTACAGCCCATCACTATCACCCCCCATACATGCCATCACTACCCCCCCATACATACCCATCACTAGCACCCCATTAAAAAAGACCCACACTAGCACCCCATACATGACCCATCACTACCCACCCCCCCAGTACATGCCCATCCTAGCACTCCCATCATGACCCACCACTAGCACCCCCAGACATGCCCCATACTAGCACCCCCAGTACATACCCCACTAACACTCCCATACAGCCCAATCACTAGATCCCCATACATGCCCCATCACTACCCCCCCAGTACTTGACCCATACTACACCCCCAGTACAGACCCATCACTGCCCCCCATAAGACCCATCATCACCCCCAGTACAGACCATCACTAGCCCCCATACTGCCCACACTCACCCCAGCAGACCCATCCTAGCACCCCCAGTACTGCCCCACACTACCCCCCCGACATACCCATCACTAGCACCCCCAGTAATCCCCATCACTGCACCCCCAGTACAACCATCACAGCATCCCAGTCATGCCCCAAACACTAGCACCCCCAGTACATGACCCACACTAGCCCCATACTGACCCATCATACACTCCCGTCATGACCACAACTAAGAAACCCCCCCAAGAAAAAAAACCCCATCATAGCACCCAGTCCGACCCATCACTAGCACCCCCCAGTAATGACCCATCACTAGCCCCCAGTCATGACCCATAAACTAGCCCCCCCCAGACTGACCCACACTAGACCCCATCATACCCATCATAACCCACAGTACAGGGCCCATCCAACCCCCATACATGACCCATCACTACACCCCCAGTACTTGGCCCATCATAGCACCCCCCTTACAGACCCTCACTACCCCCCTTTTACATTCACTCACTGCACTCCCAACATGCCCCATCACTACCCCCCATACAGACCCATCACTGCACCCCTTCATGACCCATCACTACACCCCAGACATGCCCCACACTAGCACCCCAAAAAACAAACCCATCACTACAACAGTCATGCCATCACTAGCACCCGTACATGACCCATCCTAGACCCCAGCATGCCCACACTAGCACCCCCATACTGACCCACACAGCACCCCCATACAACCCATCACTAGACCCCAGTCATGACCCAAATCACAAGCCTCCCAGGTACATGACCATCAATAGAAACCCCATACAGACCATAATAGCACCCCAGTACATGACCCATCACTGGGAACCCCCAGAAATGACCCAACACTAGCACCCCCAGTACATAAATCATCACTAGCACCCAGTTACATGACCACCATTTAGCACTCTCAGCCATGACCCATCACAGCACTCCAATACATGACACACTAGCACCAAGTACATGACCCATAACTAGCACCCCCAGTTCATACCATCACAAGCACTCCCAGTACATGACCCATCATAGCACTCCCAGTACATGACCCATACTAGCAACCCCAGAAACATACCCACCCATCTAGCACCCCCAGTACATGCCCATCACTAGCCCCCCTTTACATGACCATCACTGCACCCAGTACCATGACCCACACTAGCATCCCATACATGACCATCACTAGCACCCCATACATGACCCATCCCCTTGCACCCCCAGTACTTGACCCATCACTACCTCCCCAGTACAGAACCCCATCATTTAGCACTACCAGTAACATGCCCATCACTAGCACCCCAGTACATACCACCCTAGCATTTCCCAGTACATGACCCATAAACTAGCACCCCAGACATGACCCATCACTTGCACTCCCAGTACAGACCCATCACTAGCACCCCATTACATGACACATCACTAGCACCCCCAGAAACATGACCCATCACTAGCACCCAGAACATGACCCATCACTAGCACCCCAGTACATAACCCATCACACCATCCTTACTGACCAATCAATAGCACCCCCAGTACAAGCCCCATCACTACACCCCCATACATGACCATCATAGCACCCCCAGTAACTTTGACCATCACTAGCACTCCCAGTACATGACCCTCATAGCACCCCAGTAGACCCTTCACTGAAACACCAGTAAAAGACCCAAAAACTAGCACCCCCTTTACATGACCCATCACAAAGCACCCCATAATGACCAATCACTAGCACCCTAGAAAAAAAACCCATCCTAGCCCCCCCCAGTACATACCATTATAGCACCCCAGTACATGACCATCACTAGCACCCCAGTACATATACACATCACTAAGACTCCCAGAAAAGATCCATCACTAGCACCCCAGAATTGATTCCCTCACTACCCTCCCAGTACATACCCATCACTGAACCCGTCGGACCCATCACTGGGCACCCCCAGTAACATGAAAATCACTAGCACCCCTAGTACATGACAACCATCCCTAAGCAACCCACCTACATGCCCATTATGCACCCCAGTACAATGACCCATAAATAAAACCCACGGGTACATTACACATCACTACACTCCCAGTACATGACCCATAACTAGCACCCCGGGTTAATGTTCCATCACAAGCACCCCCAGTACATGACCATCACTAGCACCCCGTACATGACCATCACTAGCACCCAGTACTTTACCCATTCAACTAGCACTCCCAGTACATGACTCCAAATCAGTAGCACCCCGTAACAAAACCCATCACTAGCACCCCCAGTACATAACCCATCACTACACTCCCAGTACATGACTCATCAACTAGCCCCCAGTACAGGGCCCATCACAAAGCACCCCAGTACTGACCATCACTAGCACCCCAGTACAGGGGACCCTCACTAGCACTCCCTAGTACTTTGGACCCTTCACTAGCACTCCCAGTACATGACCCACCCAAGCACCCCCAGTACCAGAACACATCACAAGCACCCCAGTACAGGACCCATCACTACACTCCCAGTACCATGACCCCATCACTACAGCCCCAGTACATACCCATAAATAGCATCCCAGTACATGACCAATCATAGCACCCCAGTAAAGCCCCCATCACAGCACTCCAGTACATACCATCACTAGAAACCCCCAGTACATGACCCATCACTAGCTCCCCAGTACATGACCATCACTAGCACTCCCAGACTTTACCCATCATTAGCAACACAGAAACAAACCATCACTAGCACCCCGTACTGACCCATCATAGCACCCCCAGTACATGACCAATCACTAGCACCCAGTACATGACCCATCCTACACCCCCAGTACATGACCCATACTAGCACCCCAGTACATGACCCATCACTAGCACCCCCAGTACATACCATCACTAGCACTCCAGAACATGACACCATCACTAGCACCCCAGAAATGCCCTCACTAGCCCCCCAGTACATGACCCATCACTAGCACCCCCAGTACATGACCCATCACTAGCACTCCCCAGTACATGCCCAAACACTAGCACCCCAGTAATGACCAATCACTAGCACCCCCAGTACATTGACACATTCACTAGCACCCCAGTACATGACCCATCACTAGCACCCCAGTTACATGACCCATCACTAGCACACCCAGTACATGACCCATCACTAGCACCCCATTACTTTGCCCCACCCACTAGCACCCCAGTAAAAGACCCATCACTACCCACTCCCAGTAATGACCATCACTAGCACCCCCGTACATGACCCATCACTAGAAACCCACAGTACATGACCCATCACTAGCCCCCAGAAACATGACCCATCACTAGCACCCCCAGTACATGACCCATCACTAGCACCCCCGTACTTTACAATCACTAGCCCCTCCCAGTACATGACCCATCACTAGCACCCAGTAATGCCCCATCACTAGCCCCCCAGTACATGACCCATCACTAGCACCCCCAGTACATGACCCTTTCACTAGCACTCCCAGTACATGACCATCACCAGCACCCCCATTTACATGACCCATCATAGCACCCCAGTAATACCATCACTAGCACCCCCAGTACATGCCCATCACTAGCCCCCAAAAGTACATGACCCATCACTAGCACCCCCAGTACATGACCATCACTAGCACCCCAGTACATGACCCATCACTAGCACCCCCAGTACATGACCCATCACTAGCACCCCCAGTACATGACCCATCACTAGCCCACCCCTCCCCATACATGACCCATCACTAGCACTCCCAGTACATGACCCATCACTAGCACCCAGTACTAAACCATCACTAGCACCCCCAGTACATGCCCCATCACTAGCCCCTCCCAGTACATGACCCATCACTAGCACCCCAGAATGACCCATCACAAGCACCCCAGTACATGCCCCATCACTAGCACCCCAGTACATGACCATCACTAGCACCCCCAAAGTACTGACCCATCACTAGCACTCCCAGTACATGACCCATCACTAGCACCCCCAGTACATGACCCATCACTAGCACCCCAGTACATAACCCATCACTAGCACTCCCAGTACATGACCCATCACTAGAAACCAGTACATGCCCCATCATAGCACTCCCAAGTACATGCCCCTTCACTAGCACTCCAAGTACATGACCCATCACTAGCACCCCCAGAAACATGACCATCACTAGCACCCCCAGTACATGACCCATCACTAGCCCCCCAAAGTACATACCCATCACTAGCACTCCCAGTACATGACCATCACTAGCACCCCCAGTACATAACCCATCACTAGCACTCCAGTTACATGACCATCACTAGCACCCCCAGTACATGACTATCATTTACCCACCCCCAGTACATGACCATCACTAGCACCCAAGTACATGACATCACTAGCACTCCAAGTCATGACCATCACTAGCACCCCCAGTCAGGCCCTCACTAGAAACCCCCAGTACATGACCCATCATTAGCACCCCAGTAACTTTGACTTAATCATCACTGCCCCCAGAAACATGACCCATCACTAGCACTCCCAGTACATGACCCATCACTAGCACCCCCAATATGACCCATCACTAGCACCCCAGTAATGATCCATCACTAGACCCCAAATACATGACCCATCACTAGCACTCCCAGTACATGACCATCACTAGCACCCCTGTACATGACCATCACTAGCACCCCAGTACATGACCATCACTAGACAACCAGTAATGACCCATCACAGCACCCCCAGTCTTTGACCATCACTAGCACCCCAAGTACATGACTATCACTAAGCACTCCCAAGTACTTTAACCCATCAAAAACCATCACCCCCAGTACATGACCCATCACTAGCACTCCAGTACATGACCCATCACTAGCACCACCAGTACATGACCATCACTAGCACCCCATTACATGACTCATCACTAGCACTCCCAGTACATGACCCATCACAGCACTCCTCAGTACATGACCCATCACTAGCACCCCAGTACATGACCCATCACTAGCACTCCGGACATGACCCATCACTAGCACCCCCAGTACATGACCATCCTAGCACTCCCAGTACTTTGACCCATCACTAGCACCCCAGTACATGCCCAAATCACTACCCACCCCATTTCCTGGCCCTCACTAGCACCCCAGTACATTGACCCATCATTAGCACTCCCAGTACATAAACCTATCACTGGGACCCCAGTACATGACCATCACTAGCACCCCCGTACATGACCCATCACTAGCACCCCAGTACATGATCCATCACTAGCACCCCCAGTACATGACAATCACTAGCACCCCGTACATGACCATCACTAGACCCCATACATGACCCATCACTAGCACCCCAGTACATGACCCATCACAAGAAACCCCAGTACATGATCCATCACTAGCACTCCCAGTACATGACACATCACTAGCACCCCCAGTACATTGACCATCACTAGTCACCCCATACATGACCCATCATTAGCACTCCAGTACATGACCAATCACTAGCCCCAGTACATGACCATCACTAGCACTCCCAGTACATGACCCATCACTAGCACCCCCAGTAATGACCCATCACTAGCACCCCCAGTCTTTGACCCATCACTAGCACTCCCAGAAACATGACAATCACTAGCACCCCAGTACATGACCATCACTAGACCCCAATACATGCCCCATCACTAGCACCCCAGTACATGACCCATCACAAGCACCCTCATTACATTGGATCCATCACTAGCAACCTCCCATTTTCATGACACCCACATAGGAACCCCCAGTACCATGACCAATCAATAGCACTCCCAGTACAATACCCATCACTAGGCCCAAATCCCAAGTACATGACCCATCATAGAAACCCCAAAACAGACCATCACTAGCACTCCCAGTACATGCCCATCATAGCACTCCCCAGTACATGACCCACCCACTAGCACTACCGACGAACCATCACTAGCCCAAACCCCCCAGTACATACCCATCAACCTAAGCACCCCCCAGACATGACCATCACTAGCACCCCCAGCATATGACCCATCACTAGCACCCCCAGTACATGACCAATCACTAGAAATCCCAGAAACATGACCCATCACTAGCACTCCAAGTACATGACCCATCACTAGCACTCCAGTACATAAACCCTTTACTAGCACCCCAGTAACATGACCATCACTAGCACTCCCAGTACATGACCCATCACTAGCACTCCCAGCATATGACCCATCACTAGCATCCCCAGTACATGACCCATCACTAGCATCCCAAGTACATGACCCATCACTAGCACTCCCAGTACATGACCCATCACTAGCACCCCCAGTACATGACCCATCACTAGCACCCCAGTACATAACCCATCACTAGCACTCCCAGTACATGACCCATCACTAGCACCCCCAGTACATGACCCATCACTAGCACTCCAGTACTGACATAAAACTAGCACTCCCAAGTACATGACCCATCACTAGCACCCCAGTACATGACACATCACTAGCACTCCCAGTACATGACCCATCACTAGCACTCCAAGTACATGACCATCACTAGCACTCCCAGTACATGACTCATCACTAGCACCCCCAGTACATGACCCATCACTAGCACTCCCAGTACATGACCCATCACTAGCACTCCCAGTACATGACTTATCACTAGCACCCCCATACATGAACCATCACTAGCACTCCAGTACATGACTATCACTAGAAACAATCAATGCAACCCACACTAGCACCCCAGTCCGTGGCCCGTCACTAGCACCCCCAGTACATGACCCATCATTAGCACTCCCAGTACATGACCTATCACTAGGCCCCCAGTACATGACCCATCACTAGCACTCCCAGTACATGACCCATCACTAGCACCCCCAGTATATGACCCATCACTAGCACCCCAGTATATGACCCATCACTAGCACTCCCAGTACATGATCCATCACTAGCACCCCAATACATGACCCATCACTAGCACTCCCAGTACATGACCCATCACTAGCACCCTCGGTACATGACCCATCACTAGCACCCCAGTACATGACCCATCACTAGCACTACCAGTACATGACCCATCACTAGCACTCCCAGTACATGACCCATCACTAGCACTCCAAGTACATGACTATCACTAGCACTCCAAGTACATGACCCATCACCAGCACCCCCAGTACATGACACATCACTAGCACTCCCAGTACATGACCCATCACTAGCACCACCAGTACATGATCCATCACTAGCACCCCTAGTACATGACTCATCACTAGCACTCCCAGTACATGACCCATCACTAGCACTCTCAGTACATGACCCATCACTAGCACCCCAGTACATGACCCATCACTAGCACTCCCGGTACATGACCCATCACTAGCACCCCCAGTACATGACCCATCGCTAGCACTCCCAGTACATGACCCATCACTAGCACCCCCAGTACATGACCAGTCACTAGCATCCCCAGTCCGTGGCCCGTCACTAGCACCCCCAGTACATGACCCATCATTAGCACTCCCAGTACATGACCTATCACTAGGCCCCCAGTACATGACCCATCACTAGCACTCCCAGTACATGACCCATCACTAGCACCCCCAGTACATGACCATCACTAGCACCCCCAGTACATGACCCATCACTCGCACTCCCAGTACATGATCCATCACTAGAACCCCAATACATGACCCATCACTAGCACTCCCAGTACATGACCCATCACAAGCACCCTCAGTACATGACCCATCACTAGCACCCCCAGTACATGACCCATCACTAGCACTCCCAGTACATGACCCATCACTAGCACTCCCAGTACATGACCCATCACTAGCACTCCAAGTACATGTCTATCACTAGCACTCCAAGTACATGACCCATCACTAGCACCCCCAGTACATGACCCATCACTAGCACTCCCAGTACATGACCCATCACTAGCACCACCAGTACATGACCCATCACTAGCACCCCTAGTACATGACTCATCACTAGCACTTCCTGTACATGACCCATCACTAGCACTCTCAGTACATGACCCATCACTAGCACCCCAGTACATGACCCATCACTAGCACTCCCAGTGCATGACCCATCACTAGCACCCCCAGTACATGACCCATCGCTAGCCATCCCAGTACATGACCCATCACTAGCACCCCAGTACATGACCCATCACTAGCACTCCCAGTACATGACCGATCACTAGCACTCCCAGTACATGACCCATCACTAGCACTCCAAGTACATGACTATCACTAGCATTCCAAGTACATGACCCATCACTAGCACCCCAGTACATGACCCATCACTAGCACTCCCAGTATATTGACCATCACTAGCACCCAGTACATGACTCATCACTAGCAACCCCAGTACATGACCCATTCACATAGCACTCCCAGTACATGACGCATCACTAGCACTCCCAGTACATGACCCATCTCTAGCAGTCCAAGTACATGACTATGACTAGCACTCCCAGTACATGACCCATCACTAGCACCCCCAGTGCATGACCCATCACTAGCACTCCCAGTACATGACCCATCACTAGCACTCCTAGTACATGACCCATCACTAGCACCAGCAGTACATGACCCATCACTAGCACTCCCAGTACATGACCCATCACTAGCACTCCCTGTACATGACCCATCACTAGCACCTCCAGTGCATGACCCATCACTAGCACTCCCAGTACCTGACCCATCACTAGCGCTCCAAGTACATGACTATGACTCGCACTCCAAGTACATGCCCCATTACTAGCATCCCCAGTACATGACCCATCACTAGCACTCGCAGTACATGACCCGTCATTAACACTCGCAGTACACGACCCATCACTAGCACCCCCAGTACATGACCCATCACTAGCACTTCCAGTACATGACCCATCACTAGCACCCCCAGTATATGACCCATCACTAGCACCCCCAGTACATGACTCATCACTAGCACTCCCAGTACATGACCCATCACTAGCACCCCCAGTACATGACCCATCACTAGCACTCCCAGTACATGACCCATCACTAGCACCCCCAGTAAATGACCCATCAGTAGCCCCACCAGTACATAACCCATCACTAACACTCCCAGTACATGACCCATCACTAGCACTCCCAGTACATGACGCATCACTAGCACCCCCAGCACATGACCCATCACTAGCACTCCAAGTACATGACCCATCACTAGCACTCCAAGTACATGACCCATCACTAGCACCCCCAGCACATGACCCATCACTAGCACCCCCAGTACATGACCCGTCACTAGCACTCCAAGTACATGACCCATCACTAGCACTCCCAGTACATGACCCATCACTAGCACCCCAGTACATGACGCATCACTAGCACTCCAAGTACATGACCCATCACTAGCACACCCAGTACATGACACATCACTAGCACCCCCAGTACATGACCCATCACTAGCACTCCCAGTACATGACCCATCACTAGCACCCCCAGTACATGACCCATCACTAGCACTCCAGTACATGACCCATCACTAGCACACCCAGTACATGACCCATCACTAGCACCCCCAGTACATGACCCATCACTAGCACTCCCAGTACATGACCCATCACTAGCACCCCCAGTACATGACCCATCACTAGCACTCCAAGTACATGACCCCTCAGCACACCCCCAGTACATGACCATCACTAGCACCCCCAGTACATGAACCATCACTAGCACTCCCAGTACATGACCCATCACTAGCACTCCCAGTACATGACCCATCACTAGCACCCCCAGTACATGACCCATCACTAGCACTCCCAGTACATGACCCATCACTAGCACTCCAGTACATGACCCATCACTAGCAAACCCAGTACATGACACATCACTAGCACTCCCAGTACATGACCCATCACTAGCACTCCCAGTACATGACCAATCACTAGCACTCCCAGTACATGACACATCACTAGCACCCCCAGTACATGGCCCATCACTAGCACTCCCAAGTACATGACCCATCACTAGCACCCCCAGTACATGACCCATCACTAGCACCCCCAGTACATGACCCATCACTAGCACCCCCAGTACATGACCCATCACTAGCACCCCCAGTACATGACCCATCACTAGCACTCCCAGTACATGACCCATCACTTGCACCCCCAGTACATGACCCATCACTATCACCCCCAGTACGTGACCCATCACTAGCACTCCCAGTACATGACTCATCACTAGCACTCCCAGTACATGACTCATCACTAGCACTCCCAGTACATGACCCATCACTTGCACCCCCAGTACATGACCCATCACTAGCACCCCAGTACGTGGACCCATCACTAGCACTCCCAGTTCATGACTCATCACTAGCACTCCCAGTACATGACCCATCACTTGCACCCCCAGTACATGACCCATCACTAGCACCCCCAGTACATGACCCACCACTAGCACTCCCAGTAAATGACCCATCACTAGCACTCCCAGTACATGACCCCTCACTACCACTCCAAGTACATGACTATCACTAGCACTCCAAACCCATCACTAGCCACTCCAAGTACATGACCCCATCACATCACCCCCCCAGTACATGACCCATCACTAGCACTCCGCAGTACATGACCATCACTAGCACCCCCAGTACATGACCCCATCACTAGACTCCAAGTACATGACCCATCACTATCACCCCTCATACCTGACCATCACTAGCACCCCCCCAGTACATGACCCATTATAGCAATCCCAGTACATGACCCCTCACTAGCACCCCCATACATGACCCATCACTAGGCAATCTCACCAGTATGACCCAGCACTAGCACCGCCAGTACATGACCCATCAACTAGCACAGCCCATTACATGACCCATCACTAGCACCCCAGTACATGACCCATCACTACATCCCCATACATGACCCATCACTAGCACCCCCAGTACATGACCCAGCACTAAGCACTGCCCAGTACATGACCCATCACTAGCACCCACCCGCGCCTGTACATTACCCCATACTAGCACCCATGTTACATGAACCCATGCACCTTGCACACCCCCAGTACATGACCCATCACTAGCGACTCCCAAGAACATGACTATTCACTATCACTTTCAAGTACATGACCCATCACTAGCACCCCCAGTACAGACCCATCACTAGCACTCCCAGTACATGACCCATCACAAGCAACTTCCAGTACAAGACCCATCACCAACACACCCCCAGTACATGACCCATCACTAGCACACCCAGGTACATGACCCATCACTAACACCCCCATACAGATCCATTCACTAGCACCCGCCAGTAAAACCCATCACTCTAGCACTCAAGTACATGACCCATCACTAGCACCCCCAGTACCTGACCCATCACTATCAACCCCAGTTACATGACCCGATCACTAGCACTCCCAGTATATGACTCCATCACTAGCACCCGGCCACTACATGATCCATCACTAGCACGTCCAAGTACATGACCATCACTAGCACCCCCAAGTAATTTTGCCCATCACTAGCACCCAGTACATGACCCATCTAGCACTTCCCAGTACATGACCATCATAGGCCACCCCTAGAACATGTTGCCCCATCACTAGCACCCTCAGTATCATGACCCATCATAGCGAACCCCCAGTACATACCCATCACTAGCACTGCCCAGTACATGACCCATCACTAGCACCCCCAGAACATGACCCATCACAAGGCACTCCCAGTATACAAGACGCCAACACTAGCACCCCCAGTAACAATACCCAATCAGTACACTGCCCAGTACATGACCCATCACATAGCACTCCCAGTACATACCCCCATCACAAGCACCCCCAGTACATGACCCACACTAGAACCCCATGTACAGACCCATCACTAGCAGTTCCCGAGTACAAACCCATCACTAGCACCTCAGATACATGAACCCATACTAGCACCCCTCATTACATGACCCATCACTAGCACTTCCCAGTACAATTTCCCATCACAAGTACATACTCCAAGTACAATACTATCAACTAGCTCTCCAAGTACGTATCCTTCAGTACATAGCACCCCGCAGTACATGACCCACCACTAGCACTGCCCGAGTACATGACCCATCACTAGCACAGCCCAGAACATGACCCATCACTAGCACTCCCAGTACATGACCCATTAGCTTAGCACTCCCAGTACATGACCCATCACCGAGCAACCCCAGTAATAGTGACCCATCACTAGCACTCTCCAGTACATGACCCATTACTAGCACTCCCAGTAATGACCCATCACTACACCCCCAGTACATGACCCATCACTAGCACTCCCAGTAACATGACCCATCACTACCCTCCCAGTTACATGACCCATCACTAGCACCCCCAGTACATTACCCCATCAGTAGCACTCCCAGTACATGAACCCATCACTAGCACTTCCCAGTAACATATCCCATCACTAGCACCCCCCGTAACAGACCCAACACTAAACCCCATGTACATGACCCATCACTAGCATTCCCAGTACATGACCCATCACTAGGGCACCCCAGTACATGACCCATCCACAGCACCCCATACATACCCTCACTAGCACTCCCCAGTACCTGTCCCATCACTAGCACTCCAAGTACAAGACTATCACAAGCTCTCCAAGACATGACTCCTCACTAGCACCCGCAGTACAAACCCACCACTAGCACATCCCAGTAGCATACACCATCACTCAGCACTCCCTGTACAATGACCCACACAAAGCAACTCCAGTACCTTACCCATTACTAGCACCCCAGTACATGACCCATTTAACTAGCACTCCCAGTACATGACCCATCACTCAGCTAAAACCCCCAGTATTGTGTCCCATCACTAGCACTCCCAGTACATGACCCATTACTAGTCACTCTCCCAGTACATGGACCCATCACTAGCACCCCCAGTACATGACCCATCACTAGCACTTCCAAGTACATGACCCCTCACTGACACCCGCCCCAGTACATGACCCCATCACAGCACCCCCAGCACTACCCATCAGTAACACTCCCAGTAACAATGACCCCTCACTTAGCACTCCCAGTACATAACCCATCAATAGCACTCCCCAGTACAGACCCATCACTAGAAACCCCATGTACTTGGCCCCCATGCACAAGCATTCCCAGTACATGACCCATCACTAGCGACCCCAGTACATACCCATCACGTAGCACCCCAAGTACAAGGACCCCATCACTAGCACTCTCGCCAGGTACATGTCCCATCACTAGCACTCCAAGTACATGACTATCACTAGCTCCCATAGTACATGACCCATCATAGCACCCGCAGTACATGGACTCCACCAATAGCACTCCCAGTACATGACCCATCAATTATCACTTCCCAGTACATGACCGCATCACTAGCACTCTGCCCAGTACATGACCCATTACTAGCACTCCCAGTACATGACCCATTCAGCTAGTACCTCCCAGTAACATGACCCATCACAAACACTCCCAGTCATTACCACATCACTACACTCCCAGTAAACTGACCTACCACTAGCACGCCCAGTACATGACCCATCACTAGCACACCCAGTAACATAGACCCATCACTACACCCCCAGTACATGACCCCATCACAAGCACTCCCAGTATATGACCCACACTACACACCAGTACATGACCCATCACTAGCTCTTCCCAAGTACATGACTAATCACTATCACGTCTCGAAAAGTAACATGACCCCATCCTTAGCACCCCCAGTACAGACCCACACTAGCACGCCCAGTACATGACCTATCACTGTCACTCCCAGAATATGACCCATCACTACACCCCCAGTACATGACCTCCATCACTAGCACTCCAAGTACATGACCCAACACTACCCCCCAGTACATACCCATCACTAGCACTTCCCTACATGACCCATCAACTAGCACTCCCAGTACATGACCCATCACTAGCACCCCAGTACATGACCCATCACAATCACTTCAAGGACATGACCCATCACTACACCCCTAAGTACATGACCCATCACTAGCACCCCATTACAAGTCCCATCAGCTAGCACTCCAGTACATGACCCTCACTGTAGCACCCCAAGTAACAATGACCCATCACTAGCACCCTCAGTACAATGACCCATCACTACACCCGCTCCCAGTACATGACCCTCACTAGCACTCCAGTACAATACCCATCACTAGAAACCCCCAAGTACATGACCCCTCACTAGCACTCCCATACATGATCCCATCACTAGCACCCCCAGTACAATGAACCCATCACTAGCACTCCCAGTACATGACCCATCACTAGGAACCCCCCATTACGTGACCCATCACTAGCACTCCTGAGTACAGTACCCATCACTGTGCAAAACCCCAGTACATGACCCATCACATCACTCCCAGTACATGACGCGCCTCACTAGCACCGGCCCAGTACATGACCCATCACTAGCACTCCCAGTACATGACCCATCACTAGCACACCAATTACAAGACCCATCACTAGCACTTCTGCCAGTTACATGACCCATCACTAGCACATCCAAGTATAAACATGACGCACCTAGTCACTCCCATTACAATGACCCCTCACTAGCACCCCCAGTAACATGACCCAACACTAGCACTCCCAGTACATGACCCATCACTAGCACTCCCAGTAACAATGACCCATCACTAGCATCCCCAGTACATGACCCATTCACTAGCACTTCCCAGACATGACCCATCACTAGCACTCCCAGTAACTGACCCATGCACTAGCATCCCCAGTACAATGACGGCCATCAACTAGCACTCCCAGTACAAGACCCATCACTAGCACTCACCAGTACATACCCATCACTAGCATCCCCAGTACTTGACCCATCACTAGCACTCCCAGTACATGACCCATCACTAGCACTCCATACATGACCCAGGCACTAGCACCCCCAGTACATGACCCATCACTAGCACTCCCATTACATGACATCACTAAGCACTCCCTGTACATGACCCATCACTACATCCCCAGTACATGACCCATCACTAGCACTCCAGTACATGACCCATGGCACTACACGTCCCAGTACATGATCCCATCCACTAGCAACTCACCTCAGTACATGACCATCACTAACACTCCCAGTAACATGACCCATCACGAGCACTGCCAGGTACATGACCCATGCACTAGCATCCCCAGAACAAGACCCCACACTAGCACTCCCAGTAACATAGACCCATTCACTAGCACTCCTAGTACATGACCCATCACTAGCATCCCCAGTACATGACCCATCACTAGCACTCCCAGTACATGACCCATCACTACACTCCCATACATGACCCATCACTATGATGAGTGAAGGGGAGGTGCCGGGTCTTTGATAAAACATCGGTATTTTTAAGCAATTGAGTGTCACAACTTGAAGTAAAACACAAATATAAACGAACATCAGGTGGTGGCGGGGTCGTGGAGTGGCAATACTGTGGCTGCTATTTTTCGTGCCTCGATGCAGTTACATTCATTATTTTGCACAGTTTAAATCTGAATTACCTGTACTGTAAACTATTATCGTATGTACCCGATTCAGCTTCACCTCGAAGTTCTACGTTATGCAGCTGACCATTTAATAAAAATAATTATTGCATTGTGTTTCATTAAAGCGGACCTTGTTATCTTGACTGCCTGAAGTTTTCTTAATAACTCCAGCAGAGCACTAAAGTGCCTTGACAACATTTAAAGGCTCTATGGCAGCGCTGTTTTGATAACCGGTTGAAGAACCGGTTGAAGAATTGGTTGAAGAAACGGTTGAAGAATTGGTTGAAGAAACGGTTGAAGAATTGGTTGAAGAAACGGTTGAAGAATTGGTTGAAGAAACGGTTCCTCTCCTCTGCTTTTTCCTAGTTTTTTATCAATCCTTATTTATTTTCTTGTGTATTGTACATTTTCTTTATATTTAATATTATTTCTTTTTTTTCTTCATACGGACAGAAACACAACTCTATTTCCTGCTGTACGTTTCAATCTCTATTGTTTACCTCACGTTGTTCTCTCTATTCCTCCGTTCACATTGTAATGAGCGAGGTGAACATTTCTCTCACTTTTGCCTACTTAGCGTCGCTGTTGGATCGCGGTGGAAAAACTTGGCTTTCTATTTTCTCTCCTCTTTAAATAAGAAGTAAAAGTTACAATAAGCCATACGAACATAAGAAAGGAGTACCTTCAGGGTAAAAGTAGTGTGATGTAGGAGAGTCTAACTCCATATGTAGATTAAAAAATAGATCTGTTAAAACCCAACAGGGTTTGGGGTGGTGGGAGGGGAAGAAGCTTTACCATAGTACCGATGAAAAAACGACCGGCTTAAGAGCTGGAGGCCGTCAGGCATACATTCAAAGTTTATTCTCCATAAAGATTACAATGTTGAATTTACAGAATTTGGTTGTTGTGTGGTTTACATGTAGTTAAATAATGATTACAGAGTGTACCACTAGAACGCCTAGCAGAAGTTCCCTCCTCCCCTTGACGAGTCCAGCAGGGATAGTGTGGATACCAAACATGACACTACTTGCAGGCGTTCAGACCGCAGTACACGAGCGAAGTGCAAGAAATAATGGGGATTACAATTTTCCAACTTAATGTTCAACATTTCTTTAATAACCGTTACCCCCTTGAGGTTGAACTACATAATTACAATCCCGATGTTATACTCTTGAACGAGACAGCTGCAAGAGTTGATCAACATATTAAATTACGTGGTTACTCTACTGTGGAGAAATCGAGAGGACCCTTTAGTGGTGTAGCCATCTTAGTTAAATTAGGCTATACATTTAAAAATATTCATGTTGATGAAGATAACATTCTTGCAATAGAACTAACAACGTCTCATGGACAACTAGTGATAGTAAACTGGATATTTTCCCCGAGACAACAATATATAGAGTCAATTCCTCTACATAGGATATTAAGCAGAATATTCCAAAAATTCTAGCGGAGATTTCAATGCTCATCACCCTGCCCTCTTCAACTGTGGAGCTGGTATTCCACTGGTGACTTAAAAGGAAAACAACTATTTAATATCATGACAGCTAGAAACTTGTCATTTTAAGGCCCATTCTTTAAATCGTACATTGGACCTCATCCAGGGACACCAGATATAGTACTGACAAACAGAGACTGTGACATCTTTCACTGTCGTATATCTCCTGGTGGAAATGTAGGATCTGACCATATCCCTGTTATAATACAACTACAAACTTCTCCATTTAGAATACCTGTACCTCCTAAACCCAATCTTAACACCCTAGGATTTGACCCCTTCAGGGCATTTCTGGGTGAGGATGAAATTGTGTCATTGGAAAATCTACCTTCCACTGCAATTGATGATTCAATCAGGTCCTTGCATAATCGAATAATTGAAGCTACTAATGCAACTTGTCAATTAGCTTCCACAAAGATATACCAACAATATAAACCTACTAGGGAAATTAGAGACAATTTAAGAAATTATCAAGCAGAATGTCGAAGGCATCTTCAAACGCGACAACCACCAGTATCTACACTGCACCGATTAAGGCAAGAATTAATTAACATGATTAGTCATCGCAAACGGGACTTATGGAAATTGCTAGTTCTTCAAGCTAATCAGTATAAACGTGAACCAGCAAAATTTTGGAATAAGATCCGACAACTTTTAGGGGCAAAGCACAAAGCTCCTAACTACCTAGTTCATACCTTCACTGATGAGGATGATGAAGATGTTGAAATTAAACTTGACGATCCACAGGACCAGGATAATTTGATGGGTGATGTATGGGAGAAAATTCTCTCCCACAATAACAGTCGTCAATTTAACAATAATCATTATCAGTTGGTAAATTGAATGGAGAGATGAGAACTTGGATGATCTACAACCACTACCTTCCATCGATACTTCAACTCTTGAAGATACCCACCCGCTTACTAGACCTATTACATTACTAGAGATGAGTCAGGTTATTGGAAGAATGCGAAATATAGCCCCTGGCCTCTCTGGAATAACAATGAAACAAATAAAGTTCCTTCCCAGAAATTGTAAACAGTCTTTGGTAAATATCTTTAATGCCATCTTGGCCTCAGGACATTTTCCAGTGGTTTTTTAAGACTGCTGGGATGATCTTTCTTGGTAAGCCCAATAAAGACATCCACCAACCTGGGAACTATAGACCTATATCTTTACTTGAAGTCACTGGAAAAGTTCTTGAGAAGGTCATTTCCAACAGATTGAACTACTATATGGAGTTTAATCACTTTTTTACTGAAAAGCAATTTGGCTTTAGAACACATAGAGGTACCAATCATGCAATAAATGTTATTTTCGATACTGTAGCAAGTCTAAAACATCAGGGCAATCTTGCCTTAATTGCCACCAGAGATGTTCATAAAGCTTTTGATAGCTTATGGCATGATGGCCTTATATACAAACTCATTGACCTACCAGACCATAACTGGATTTTTCTCAGATTAATATATAATTTCTTAACTCAAAGAAAAATCATTCCCACCTTTCATGGCAAGTCGACAGAGCCTTTTTTTACCGACAGTTGGTGTCCCAGAAGGTTTTTTGTCTCAGTCCAATTCTGTTCAACATTTATGTGAATGACCTTCCTCAACCAGAGTTTAATGATACAATTGTGACACAGTTTGCAGATGATGTTATTCAATTCGTCTCATCAACTCCGGTAACAGGAAAATACAAGTATGAGAGAGTCATAGAAAAATGAATATTGAACTTCGTAGAACATCTAATTGGGAAAAGAAATGGAGAATTACGACTAATCCTGACAAGGTCCTTGTTAGCACGATAGGATGTTTTGCATCAACAATTGAAGATAAAGGGGGTATCTCCATCAGAGGTACACCTGTAGCCATTAGAAACCCTAACAAGATTTTGGGATATGAAATAGACAGGCTGCTCCACTCAACATCTCATGTAACTAAAAAGATCAACATAGCCAAAGCCGGTCTTAGCAGACTCTTTCGATTCAATCAAGCCCCTCAACATGTCAAAAAACATCTGTAAAAAAATGATAATAAGACCAATACTCGAATACCCTTGTGTCCCAATGTCATTAACAAGAAAGACCAATATGCTACGGTTACAAAGGGTCCAGAATAGAGCTCTTCGCTTCATTACCAATACCAGGAGGAGAGACAGAGTTAAAATGGCAGATTTACACATACAACAAGATATTACTGCCATAAATGTACGCCTTGACACCCTAAAAAAGAAAACAACTCTATACAATGCAAGAACTATACATGCCAGATAGAGAACATCCTATGCAAGTGTAAATACCCCGGATTATATCATCAATACTCCTCCTCACAGGACTCAAAGAATGACTCTCCCACAGAGGTCCGTCTTTTTATCCATAAAGATGATTACCATCGACCCATGATATTGAGCAACCTCCCTGATGAAGAGATTGGGTAACACCAGAACCCTTCTATGTATACTGAGAAAATCATCGCCCCCAACTAGGGAGACATCATATATAACTTTCTAATGTAAAAATTATGCTATTTACTATGGCTGGACACCACCTGTAAGAAGCCATTGTCACGTAATTCTATAAACTGGCCAGAAAATTATTGCCTTCATTGTCGCATAAATATCCGTTGTGCAATCGCCAAAAAAAAACAAAAAAAAAAAAAAAAAATTGCAACTTGTATAATTACTACCAATTCAGAGTCATGTACTTATATATCTGTTATATGTATGTGACTCTGATGGGTTAGTATTATACCCTTTAAAGAATATCTTATCATTTCACATACACTTTTTAAATTACACCAAAGTGGTTGGGCCACTTAACTTTTATATCCTACCTCTCTCCCCCCTCCCACCCTTTTCCAATATTTCTATCCTTACCCATCCTTCTTCCTTACCCATCTTACCAAAGCTCTGGTCATAAGAAGAAGAAGATGTTTCTGGGGGCAAGGCTTCTGATTGGTTGGATTCAGTAAGGAGTGGTGGCGGTGGAGGCTTCTCATTGGTCGTTGTTGGATTGACGTCACTAGTTAGTGGTGTTGATGGAACTTCTACAGAAGAGTTGGTGATTAAGTCTGGTGAATTTGAGAATTTCTTCAGAAGGTGGAGATGCTGGAAATGTAAATGATGGCCCAAGTATTTTGAGTTTCAATAGATGACTTGAGTTCAGCAATTGTTTGAGAAGTCGGAATCTTGTCCAGTTTTTTCAGGAATACTGATTTTCTTGCCCTGAGGGCAGGAGAGGATGTAACAGTAAATCCTTGAGCAGTAAGAGTAGTGGTGGCTTCTGTGGTGAGTAACTTCTCTGCTTCAGCATCATCGTGACATACAACAATGAGTGCTTCTTTGAGTGTCAAAATAGAGTTGAATTTCACTTGCAACGCTCCCTGCACAACAGTTGCAAGAGCAAGCTTCGTTGAATCATCAACGGTACCACTAGTTGGTTTGATCTTTACACGATTTGCGTAGCTCATCGTGCAAGTAAAGGTTCCCCTCCCCAACGGGGATCGTAGGGAGACAGAGTAAGTAAGGAGAGCTGCTAGACCTGCCAGGGGAAAGGTCAAAAGCAAAACGTGTCTGTGTCCATCTTTTGACGGATGATTACTGCAAAATTGAATGATGAATAGGGGGCTGCGGCGACAAAAAAGGAGCTCATCTTGATTTTTTCAGTTTTTATAGAGGTTTGGTGTTTACCTGGAGTCATGGCGTTGTTTTACGATTCAGTTCCGTTTTCAAGACGTTTAAAACGTTGTAGAGGGAGCAGATTTATACGTGTCAGCAAGTATTTTTGGCTGGAATCTTCTGCTTCTAGTTGGTCTACAATGGCCTTTAGAATAGTAGAAGGTTCAATTGTGCGAAGAGTTCCAGCTGAGCAGGAAAAATCGATGGTAAACTTGACTTTCTTTTCGATGAGGTGAGAATAAAGTTCAGGAAGCAGCATGTCTTTATGATATTTTTCTGTAGTGTAGAAGTTGATTCCATTCCATGAAGTATATTTTTTATTATCTTCATCGTTATCATGTCGAGAGTCGTGAGATGATGATTTTTTTGCAGTTTTTTCTTTCTTGTTAGGTGTTGTTGAAGGTGGAAGTGAATATTCGTCGTCATCTTCAGTAGACGAATAGGAAGATGTTTCTGGTGGCAAGGCTTCTGATTGGTCGGTTTCAATGAGGAGTGGTGGCGGTGAAGGCTTCTCATTGGACGTTGTTGGAGTGACGTCACTAGTTGTTGGTGGTGTTGGATCTGCTACATCCGAGGTTGTGACTAAGTCTTTGGTGAATTTGAGAATTTCTTCAGAAGGTGGCGATGCTGGAAATGTGAATGATGGCATGTTATTTAATGCAAATAACTCGTTGATGATAGAGTTAAAAGATCCAGGTACAGCCAAGTTCTGAATGTGAGCGTATAGTAGACAATAGTGAATCTTCGTTACGTCACATGTTGGAGTGATGGTGGTGGTGGAGGCGGGTTGAGTAGATGCTTGAAGTAATTTTTTTTGTGTCTTCTTGCAACTTTGCAGTTGCGGCATACGTTGGTGTGTTGTTGGTAGATTTTTTCTTTGTTGCATCTTGTTATTTCTTCATAATATCCTTTCTTGTAGGACATTTTGCTGCCAGTGTATGGTGATCATTACTCTTGCAGTTTAAACACGCTGGTTGTGTTGGAGCAGCAGCGGTACAGGAACTGAAGGTGTGTCCCTCACTACCACATGTAGTGCAGAACTTCTTGTCTTTTACTGGACATGCTTTGGTGGTGTGAAGATAAGAATAGCAGTTCCAGCAATGTTGGATGTAGTGGTATCTTTCTGCTTCGATGTAGGTGGGACTGATGTAGTAATAGTAGACAGCAAGACTGTGGAAAATACTGTATAGATTTTCCAGAAATACAGTAGTTATATGTAAATAGACGGCCATACTGTATTTAATAAAAACTGTTATAAAAATGGGAAGCCTGCACCTGCGCAGAAGGACACTCGCCATTTTGTTTGAATTGGACACTAACGATAGTGTATAATGGGAAGAATTTTTCGTGCTCTAGAGGTTAAAATTGGGTTGACACCTCTCAAATAGGAGGCGAAATTGTTGGATGTGCATTCCTGCATAACTTGAGTATCAGTCGACAGGACAGGACAACTCCAGGAACCTCAGATAAGCTGTCTAATTTATGTTTAAATTCTGGCCTGTAAATTTTTCATAAATGTAGGCAAAAGGGGGGGGGGTCCTGTACATGACACATTAATCTCCAGTCAAATTGGTGAGTGTTATGATATTAAGATATTTTCCTTCTGTTGTATCAATGTGTGTGTGTGTGTGTATATATATATATATATATATATATATATATATATATATATATATAATATATATGATCATTTAATATTTTTAATTACA
>NW_026497195.1:0-21694 GCF_026875155.1 Cherax quadricarinatus | reverse complement strand
GGGAGGAGGGAAATAGAAAAGAAAATTATAATTACCCCTAGATAAGTAAAACACTGTTCCTCGCTGTCTTTTCTCAAGGGTTTGAGATTGTCGCAAGGGAAAAAAAGTAGGAGCAAGAAGAGAATAGAAGCAAAAAGAGAAGTGGGAGCAAGAAGAAAAAGTAGGAAAAGAAGGTGAGAGAAGAGAAGTAGGAACAAGAAGAGAAGTAGAGCAAAAGAAGTAGGAAGAGAGAAGTAGGAACAAGAAGAAAGTAGGAGCAAGAAGAGAAGTAGGAACAAGAAGAGAAAGTGGGAGCAAAAGAAGTAGGAGCAAGAAGAGAAGTAGGAGCAAGAAGAGAAGAGGACAAGAAGAGATAGGAAGCAAGAAGAAAAGTAAGAGCAAGAAGAAAGAAAGGAAACAAGAAGGAGTAGTAAGAGAAGAAGAAAGTAAGGCAAGAAAAAGAAGTAGGAGCATGAAGAGAAGAGGAGAAGGCGAGAAAGTAGGAGCAAGAAGAAAGTAGGAGCAAGAAATAAGTAGGAACAAGGAGAGAAGTAGGAGCAAGAAGGAAGTAGAAGCAAGAAAAGAAGTAGGAGCAAGAAGAGAAATAGAAGCAAGAAGAGAAATAGGAACAAAAAGGGGAAGTAGGAGCAAGAAGAGAAGTAGGAGCAAGAAGGGAAGTAGAGCAGAAGAGAAAGCAAGAGAAGTGAGAGGCAAAGCAACTGTAAAAGAAGGCAATATAACAATAAAAAAAGGTCAACTTAAGATAAACAAAAGAACATAATTAAAATAAAGAAGAGGAGAGATTCATCAGAGAAACTTCTTCTTTACCCCCAAAAAAAAATATATAAAAAAAATGTCCGCCAAGCATTTCTTACCTCGTTTGCAAAATCTCGTTAAACATGAGAGTAATTACATATGCAACATTCTGGCTTTGAAGTACATCATATTTCCATAAAAATTAAATATATATATAATTTAGAATGAAAAACTGAGGTAAAAAATAAACACTGAGAAAAGTGGCGATATCGTGACACTGAACCTTTGTTCTGTCTCTTACTAAAATACACCGTGCGCACACACACACACCCCACACACACACACACACACACACACACACACACACACACACACACATACTAAAAGAGCTTGGCTGGAAAATGGAGGAAAGGATAGCTGCAGAGAGCAGGAAGTGGGAGCAACAAGCAAAAGTAGCAAGAATCAAAAGTTACGTGCTTAGAAGAGAAAATGAGAAACCAGAAATAGCTTAAAGAGAAAAATGACAGTACAGACATAACATCAGAACTTCTGTATCAGGCCAGACAAGGGGCCTGGAGGGAGCAAGAAGCTATACTGCATAAAAGTCCCTATCAGACCCACGTGGGGCCAAGGCAAAGACGGGAGCACACTAGGAAACAAATGAGAGGTCTGAAGACAATGAAGGGGCTATGATATTATGCAGAGACTCTAACAGACCCCTGCAGGTGCCAGGAATAGCTGAGCAGAAAGACAGTCCACTGAGCATAGGGCCTCAGCCAGGGAAGGGATTGAATGAAGGAATGCTCCAAGGGAAGGAACTAAATCTCCTCAAAGAACGCAATGGGAGACATAGTGGGGGGGACGAAAGGCGAGATCAGGTTTTGTTTATGGGCTCCAGGAAGTTGAAGGGGAAAACCTAAAATTTGAAAGAAAACAGGAAGAGAAAACAGTGATTGAAGGTATCATGAAAGCAATAGGTGAGGGCGACTGACCCGGGTGGAAAATTTTTTGGAGAATTGAGTGTGGTTTGCAAGGGGATGGAAACGGCCTCTCAAAGTAATTTTCAAGGCAGAGTCAACTCGAACCATGATCCTGCAGTAGAAAGCATGACTGGGAGACAAACCAGAGTCCCAGTGTACCTCAATCGAGACAGAACACAAGAGGAAAGGATGATGTGAAAGAGAGAATACGAAACAAAAGAAGGAACAAGAAGAAATGTCATAGATGAGCAGAAGAACCCAGATGCAGGTGGGAAGGGAAAACCACACCCTACAGAAACACCAGCAAAAGGAACTCCAACAGCGACAACCCCAAGGCAACCTGAACAATCAAAACCCGACACTCACACACTGACCCACTCTGCCCCCACCCCCACCACAAAACCCCACCACTACAGCAACCCCCAATGGGAACTCTGACCCCACCCCCACTGGAATCCCCAATAGGCCCCCCATCAGGGTTCCCGATCCCCCAACCCTAGTCTTCTCCCAGGATCACATTTTTAGAAAAGAAGTTGAAGGTTTGGTATACGAATTGCCGATGGAATAATAAAATAAATATGAGAGTGGCATGAAAGAATCAATGAGAAGACCCCAGACATCATAGCAGTCACAGAAACGAAACTCACTGAGACAATAACAGATGCAATCTTCTCACCAGGATATCAGATCCTGAGGAAAGACAGGAGCAGAGGTGGAGGAGGGGTTGCACTGCTCGTAAAAAAACGATGGAGATTTGAGGATCGGAAGGCATGGACGAGATTAGAGGAAGGGATTACATAATAGGTACACTTCAGTCTGGGAAACATAAGGTAGTAATTGCAATGATGTATAATCCACCACAGAACTGCAGGAGGCCAAGAGAGGAATATGAGGAGAGTAATAGAGCAATGGTGGACACACTGACCGAAGTGGCAAGAAGAGCTCACTGGGAAAGAGAGCAAAGTTAATGGTTATGGGAGATTTCAACCACAGGAGATTGGGAAAACTTGGAGCCACACGGGGACACCGAAACATGGAGAGCCAAGATGATGGATGTGGTACTGGAAAACCTCATGCATCAACATGTTAAGGCCCTACCATAGAGAGAGGGGAGGTTTGAACCAGCAACACGGGATTCATGTTCCCCTGAGCAGTTCAGACATTGAGGACATCACATATGAGAGGCCCCTTGGAGCTAGTGATCACATGGTTCTGTGTTTTGAATACATAGTAGAGTTACAAGTGGAGAGGGTAACAGGAGTTGAATGGGAAAAGCCAAACCATAAAAGAGAGTCCTATGCAGGTATGAGGAACTTCCTGCAGGAGGTTCAGTGGGACAGAGAATTGGCAGGAAAGTCAGTAAATGAAATGATAGAATACGTAACAGCAATATGCAAGGAGGCAGAGGAAAGGTTTTTTTCCAAGGGCAACATAAATAATGGGAAGACCAGAATGAGCCCCTGGTTTACCCGAAGGTGTGCATTAGAGAATGGAAAAAGTACAGAAGGCAAAGAACCCAGGAAAATAAGGAGATTAGTGGAAGAGCCAGAAACGAGTATGTACAGCTTAGGAGGGAGGCCCAACGACAGCATGAAAGCAATATAGCATCGAAAGTCAAGTCTGACCCGAAACTGCTGTATAGCCAAATTAGGAGGAAGGCAACAGTCAAAGACCAGGTGATCAGGCTGAGGAAAAAAGGTGGGGAACTCACAAGAAATGATCAAGAGGTATGTGAAGAGGTCAACACGAGATTCAAGTTTTTCACAGAAGAGATAGGAAGGGCTCTGAGAAGACAGCACAGAGGGGAACACCAACAGGAATACTCCAAAAAAGTGTTCGATGACATACACAAAACTGAGGAGGACGTGCAGAAGCTAAGTGACCTTGATATCTCAAAGGCGATGGCCGGACAACTATTCTGTGGGTCCTTAAGAGTGAGTGGAAAGCGTGATCCCACAACCACAATCTTCAACATCCCTTAAACTTGGCAACTACTGTGTTATGGAAGACGGCAAATTAGTCCCCATTTATAAGAAAGGAGACAGAAACGAGGCACTAAAATACAGACAGTGCACTGACTTGTATAGTATGCAAAGTCATGGAGAAAAAAATTATCGGGGAAAGGGGGAGGTGGAGGGCACCTGGGAACAGAACAAGATTTATAAACGAAAGACCACACGGATTCATGGAAGGCAAATCCTGTGTCACAACCTTCTGGAGTTTTATGATAAAGTAACAGAAGTAAGACACGAGAGAGAGGGGTGGGTTGTTGCATCTTCTTGGGCTGCAGAAAGGCCTTCGACACAGTTCATCACACGAGATTAGTGCAGAAGCTGGAGGAGCAGGCGCGTATAACAGGAAGGGAACTGCAGTGGTCAGGAATACCCGACAGGGGGGCAACAATGAGTCATGGTACGTGATTTAGGTATCACAGTGGGCGCCTGTGACGAGCAGGGTCCCACAGGGGTCAGTCCCAGGGACCAGTGCTATTTTTGGTATTGTGACTGAGATGATTTTGGGATAGACTCTGAAGTGAAGTTAATGAAGAGAATTAAATCAGACGAGGATCACGCAGGACTACAAAGAGACCTGGACAGGCTGGATACGTGGTTTAGCAAAATGGCTTCTCGAATTCAACCCGCCAAATGCAAAGTCATGAAAATTGGGGAAGGGCAAGAAGACCACAGACAGAGTATAGGCTAGGTGGACAAAGACTGCAAAACCCCACTCATTGAGAAAGATCTTGGGTGTGACCATAACACCGAGGGACGCCTCTGGAGGCACACATCAAAACCCGATAACGATTTCAGCATATGGGCGCTGACAAACCTGAGAATAGCGTTCCGATACCTTAGTAAGGAATCGTTCAAACTGGGGCTGCATACTGGAGTATGCAGCACCCGTTTGGAACCCACACCCGGTCAAGGCACGTCAAGAAATTAGAGAAAGCACAAAGGTTTGCAACAAGGCTAGTTCCAGAGCTCAGGGGAACGTTTCCCACGAGAAAAGGTTGAGGGAAATCGCCCTGACGACACTGGAGGACAGGCGGGTCAGGGAAGACATGATAACGCATACAAAATACTGCGTGGAATAATAAGGTGGACTGAAACAGGATGTTCCCGAGAGGGGACACAGAACAAGGGGTCACAATTGGGAAACTGAAGACTCAGACGAGTCTCAGGGGGTCTTAGAAAATATTCTTCAGTCATTGAGTCGTCAGGAAGTGGAATAGTCTAGCAAGTGACATAATGGAGGCAGGAACATACATAACTTTAAGACGAGGTATGACAAAGCTCCGGGAGCAGAGAAGTGAGGGGGACCTAGTAGCGAAACAGTGAAAAGGCGGGGCCAGGAGCTGGTATCGACTTTGCAACCACAATTAGGTGAGTACAATTAGGTAGTACACTCTCCGGCCCACACCTCCCCTGCCAATCTCCCACTCCTTCCCCCACATCTCCCCTCTTTCCCCCTCTCTCTTCCATTCTCCCTCTTGCTTCTCTCTCCTCCTCACTCCCCAATTTCCCCCTCAGTCCCCCTCCCCACCCCTCCCATGTAGCCACTGTCTACAGCTTTCCCCCTCTACCTCTCTCACTCTTCCCCCACACTCGGATAAAAAACACACATAAAAAAATATATATTACATAAGTTTTTCATTCTGTGGCAACCAAAACAAAAAAAAATGGGGTGCCAAGAGAGCAGGAAGGAAAACCAAGGGACTGTAAGTTGAATCTGCAAAGGAAGAATGTGCAGCAGAGCTCATGAAAAGGGAAACATGAATGGGAAAGAAGCTAGAAGAACTTAACTTGAGAATGGAAGAAAGCATAGATGCAGAAAGCAAGAAGTGGGAGATGCAAATCACAGCAGCAGAGGCTAGGATACAGAAATTAGAAGAGGAATGAAAAATCTGAAAAAAGCCTAAAGAGAACTAAAGAAGAATTTTGGGATGACATCAGGACTGCTACCTCAGTCACGAACAAGGGGGCTGTAGGGGAAAGAAGAAGTGGGAAATGCATGCAGACCATTGTGGAGGGCCCGAGAAAAAGAATCACTTCAGGAGCAATCGAGGGGACTGTAGAAAATAATAGAGCTAAGCTATAGGTTGATGCCCCAAACAGACCATAGCAGAGCCCAGGGAAAGCTTGGGGAAGGGAAAATGACAGGCCACTGGGCCCAAGGACAATAGATAGTGAAGAAACTGAAGGAAAAAATTACAATGGAAGAAAACTAATCGAAATCAGTGGATAAAATAGGCATATGCAGTGGGAGGGAAAGAAAGGAAGAGGTCAGTCCCTTTTTTTATTTGGCTCCAGGAAGTTGAAGGGAACTTACAAAGCAAGAAGACAAGGGGAGAAAAATGCGACTGAAAGCACCATAAAAGCAATAAAAAGAAGATGACTGACCCAGCTGGAAAATTTTTCGGGAAAAAAGGGGGGTTTGCAAAAAACCCACCAGTGAAAGGTGACTTTAAAGGTAAAAATCGACACAAAAACAAACCGCAGGAGAAAGCAAGACAAAGGGGAACTTCCCGGCTTCCCGGAAAGTCTTCCTGGCCGAGACAGAAAAAAGGGAAGAAAGGAAAAAAAATAGAGAGATGGCAAAAAGACAAAAGAGGAAAAGAGAGGTGAAAAATGGAGATGGACGGGAAAAAACCCGGGTCCGGGAAAGAAGTTTAAATACAGCCCCCCCCCCAAAACCCCCTTTCCCGAACCCCCCCAAAAGGGAAAACCCCAATAACCAAAAAACCCTTCAAACCCAAAACAAAACTTTGCCAATCCAATCCCCTCCTCCCCCCCTCATTAAAAAACTCCCCCCCCACAGAAACCCACTCTTATTTTTCCTTTGTAAAGGTCTCCCATTTTCCCCAACCCCAACAAACCCCCATACCCCCACGGGTTTTAGAAAAAAAGTTTTAAAGGGTTTTGGGTATACAAATCAGAAAAAATAACAAATAAGTGCGGGGAGTGGCAAAAAAGAAACAAGGAGACTTTCCCCAGACATAATACACTAAACAGAAACAACCTCCCAAGATGACAACGGGTGCAATTTTCCCCCCTTTGGAATCAAATCCTCAGGAAAAGATAGGGGGGAGGAGAAGGGGGGAGGATTTTCCACTGTTTCTTTAAAAAAACGGGTGGGGTTTTGAGAAAAGGAAGGAAGGGACAGCATGGGTGAAAGAGACTTTTAGTGGGGAACCCAAATTCATTCTGGGGCCATGAAGTGGAAAATTGCAAAAAGTAAAAACCCACCCCGAAGCAGGGGGCCCAAAGGAAAAAAAATGCACGAGGCAACAGAAAAAGGCGAAAACACTAGCCGAGGGGGCCCCAAAGAAGAGCTCACTGGGGGGGGCCCCCAATTCGTACAAATTTGGGGGTTTGATTTCAATCCAAGGAAAATTGGGGGAAAACCGGGGAGCCCCCAAGGGGGGCCCCAAAACATGGGATCCCGGGATGATGGATGGGTACGGGAAAAACCCAAGCACAACATGTTGGGAGACACTACCAGAGGAGAGGTGAGGATGATCCACAAGCGGGACTTTGTATTCCCCGGGAGTATTTGGGAAACCTCGAGGAAAATCAGTTTTAAAAGGGCCCCCCTGGGAGCTAGTGATAAAGGGGGTTCTTTTGCTTTGACTCCCATTTTGGGCCTCCAAGGGGAAAAGAGTAGCAGGAATGGGAATGGGAAAACCCAAACTAAAAAAGGGGGGAGACTACACGGCATGAGAAAGTTCCTGCAAGACGTTCAGGGGAGAGAGAACTGGCGGGAAAACCAAAAAAGAAATAAAGGATATGTGACAAAATGAAAAGGGCAGGGGAAGGGGTTTGGTTCCCCGGGGAAAACAGAAAAAGGGGAAGCCCAAAAACGAGTCCGTTTTCCCCCAAAGGGTTGTAGGGAAAAAAAAACTAGGTGAACTGGGAGCAGGAAAAAAGGTACAGAAAAAAAAAGGGAAACCAAAAAAATTTAAAAGAATCACCGAAAAAACCAAAAAATAAATTTGCACAGATAAGAAGGGGGGGCCCTCAGCGACAAAAAAAAAGGACATAGCATCGAAATTTAAGTCTAAACCCAAAGCTGTTGTATAGCCAATCGGGAGAAAAATAACAGCCCGGGAAACCAGGTAATCAGACTGAGAAAGGATTTTTGGGGGAGTCAAAAAAAAAATGCCCAAAGGTATGTGAAAGTAAACCGAGATTTAAAAAAGGTTTTTAAAAGGGGAAAATCAGTGGGACCCCAGAAAACCCCAGAAACGGGGAGGTACCCCAAACCCAGCGCTGGATGGGGGACACAAAACCCGAGGAGGAGGTGAAAGGTAATTTGATATCCAAAGGCAGTGGGACCGGGACAAAAACTCTCTGTGGGAAGCAGAGTTTGCTCGTTGCCATAACGAAGACTTAAACCAACCATTGGAAATGGGCAATCCCTGGGGAAGGGAAAGGGAGGGAAAATTAAAGCCCCAAATTTTTTAAAAAAAAAGGAGACGGGACACAAGACATTAAATTACAGACCTGTGTCACAAGTGTAGAATATGAAAAGCCCAGGGGAGAAGATCACAAGAAAAACAAGTGTATAATCGACAACCAGCAGGGTTTTTAAAAGGGAAGGAAAACCCGGTTACAACCTACGGGGTTTTTTATGACAAAGTAAACAGAAGTAAAACAGGAGAGGGGATGGACCGCTTTTTTTTGGACTGCAAAAAGGGCCCCTTCACACATTTCCCTTTCACAAAGGTTACTGCAAAACTAGAGGATCAGCCACACAAAAACGGGAAAGGCATGCAATGGACAAGAATACCTGACAGGATGCAAGGAGAAAATGGTACATGACGAGAATCAGAGGGGGACCCCGGACAAGCGGGGTTTCCCAAAAGGGGTCAATCCAAACCTGTCGGGTTTTTTGGGGATAGTGAATGACATAAGGGAAGGGATGGGAACTCAGAAATGTCTTTGTTTACAGAATGTGAAGTTATGAGGAAATCAATTGGTTTGAGGATCAGGGAGGACTGCAAAGAGACCTGGACAGGGTACAAGCCCATCTACAACGGGGTCCTTGAATTTAACCCTGCCAAATGAAAGCATGAAGAAACCGGGTAAGGGCAAAAAGACCCAGACCAGTATAGCTAGGGGGGCCCAAAAACCCGCAAACCCTCCTCCAAAGGGAAAAAGGAAACTTGGGGTGAGTAAAATACCGAGACATCTCCCGAAGGGGGACAACAGATAACGGGTGCAGCTTTCGGGGGTTGGGAAAACCCAAGGGGTAGAGTTTCCGTACCTCCTTAAAGGGCTCGTTTCCCAAACTCTTCACCCCTATTTCGGCATCCCATACGGGGTATGGCAACCAAAAACCAAAGTTTTGGGGAAACCACACCCCCGGTTTAAAACCTCAAAAAAATTAGAACAAGGGGGCCAAAGGGCTGCAAAAAAGAAATAGTCCCCCCGAGCTAAGGGGAATTTCTAGCCGAAGAAAGGTTTTAAAGGGGGTTGGCCCGACGACACTGGAGGGGAAAGGGGGGTCAGGGGAAGACAAAGATAACATTTTAAAAAACTCAGGGAAAAAACAAGGTGGACAAAAACAGGGGGTTCCAAGAAGGACACAGAAACAAGGAGTCCAATTGGGAAAATTGAAGACTCAGATGAGTCAAAGAATATTAAAAGCATTTCTTCAGTCCCTAAAGTTTTCAGGAAGTGAAATAGCCCCAGAAAAGGGGCGTAGTGGAGGCGGGGGAAACCCTACCCTAGTTTTAAAAAAGGGGTTTTATAAAGCTCAGGGGGCGGGGGAGAGAGAAAGGGCCCCCTACAACCGGTGAAGAGGGGGGGGCCAGGACTATGACTGACCCTGCAACCACAAAAAAGGTGAATACCTACACAGAAAAACACAAGACACAAGCACACACAGACACAGCAACACAACACACGCGGGCGCGCGCACAGCCAAGTGCAAAGGGTTTCAAAAGGCTAGTTCCCGAAAAAAAGGGGAATGTCCCCATGAAGAAATGTTAAAGGGAAAAAAAGGTCTGACAACACTGGAGGGCAAGGGGTCCCGGGGGGGGACATGATAAAAGACATTTCAAAATACTTTCATGGAATAAAAAAAGGGACAGAGGGCAGGATGTTCCCGAGATGAACACAGAAACAAGGGGGGCACAATTGGGAACTGGGAAAACTCAGATGAGTCAAAGGGGTGTTAAAGGAAAATATTTTTTCAGTCATAGAGTATTTGGAATGGGAATAGTCCCGGCAAGCGATGTAGTGGAGGGGGAAAAATTTTTTTAAGGGCCCAGGTAAGGGTAAAGCCATTGGGGCAGGGGGGGAGAGGACCTAGTGCGGGCGGTGAAAAGGCGGGGCCAGGACTTTGTCTCGACCCCTGAACCACAATTTGGTGATTAACCCCCACACAAAACCCAAACCCCACAATCCTTGTACCCCTTAATCCTCTCCCCTTTTCCCCGCCCCCCCCCTCCCCCAGTCTTCCGGGCCCCCCTACCTCCCTCCCCATAAAAAACACCCACCTTCCACCACATGAAAATCCCTTTCCCGAAAAATACATTTAAACTCCTTTTTTCCGTGGAAAAAAAATTTGGTTTCCCCAAAAAGAAGGAGGAGAAACCCAGGGTTTTTTTGGGGGAATTTTACTTGGGGGGGGAAGATTGAGAAAACAGAGCTCACAAAAGGGAAAAAAAGAGTGGGGAAGGAAACTTGGGAAAAGGTCGGCAAAAAAGGGGGGTGGGGACAGCGCAGGAGCAAAGGGAAAAGGGAAACCCAAGCCATAGCACAAAAAGCTTGAAATGTGTTTTCCCAGAAATTTTCTCCACGGTTGGGGGGATCGGGCCCCCCCCTTTAGTCCCTTTAGCCCTTTTTTTGCCCCCTTTTTCAGCCCCGAGGGACAAACCCCTCAGGGAAGGGGAGATGTTTATGTAGCTTTGATCAACCCTTTAATTTTTTAAAGTTTGTACCAGGGGTCCAAGTAAAACACATCACAGCTGACCATGTTGCAACCGTTGGGGGGTTTAAAGAGCCAAACTTGCGTTTCTGTTTTGCCTCCCCAAAACAACTCAACGTCATGGGAGAAAGATTTTGAAAAAATGTCTCAAATTTCTTTTAAAAGGGCATTATTTTGAAAAAAGGGGCAAGATTTTTGGGAGGGCATTGTAGTGTACCATGTTCCCAAAAATAAAGGTTTTTTAGACAACAGTGACCGTAGAACACAGATTCAATCAAGACAGTGGATATCGGGGTGATACTTAAGGGTCCGATACATTATACCCATTTTAAGCTGATTAGGCATGGTTTTAGCTTACTTTGCTGTTCAGCTGAGAGCTAAAGTATGACCTAGTCAGATTTTCCATACACCTCATTACATCACTGGCCATCGAGCCCAAACCTGTAAGAGGCTTCGCACTCATTTTCTGAGATATCCTGAAATAATACCCCTTTGAGGTTCTTGTATTTACCATTTATTTCTTTCACACACAGCCCAAGGGAGTGGGGTTTGGTTGCTCCACAAGTCAATGACTTCAGGATATGGCTTGCAAAGACATGAACTGTCATTCAAGCCAAGTACCACTATAGTCCATCTTAATTTGTTTAGTTTGTCTCATTTCCCTAAAAGTTGGTCCTTCGAACTGGATAGTGGATCATAGTAGTCCAGAAACTTGTAATACAGTGTACAATAAATACGAGCCTAAGGTCCTTCAAAAAAAACTAGAAAAAAAATGTAAAAACTAGTGTTTCAGAAAATAAATCAAAATAAAGGAGTCTGTGCACTCAATGAAAGAGAATGGTGAGCGAGCTAGAGGCAGATGCCACTAACTATAGAAAACGGGAAATCACTCAGACTCACCCAGCTCACCTGTCACCACAACAGAAAATGAGGTACAACTCACCCGTTTAATCCCATCACCCCTGCCGCTCTCGTCATTTGTCCAAGGGAGCTTACATAGCATAAACAACAAAGAACTGGTATTCAACTTGTCTGTGTATATCTCCAGTGTTTTATAGACTAATTTTTTTTTTATTTTTAAGGAAAAAAACTCGGCAGGAAATTCAACTTTTCCCCCGATGAAAAGCAGGGGGGCCACGAGTACATTGAGAGACAACACAATAAGTATCTGGGGCCCAAGACTGTTCAACTGCCTCCCAGCATACATTAGGGGGATTACCAATGACCCCTGGTTGTGGTTAAGAAAGCATTGGACAGACACCTAAAGTCAGTACTTGACCCATCGGGCTGTGGTTCGTACGTCAGCTTGCGTGCAGCCAGCAGTAACAGCCTGGTTGATCAGACCCTGATCCACCATGAGGCCTGGTCTCAGACCGAGCCCTGGGGGCGTTGACCCCAGAAACCCTCTCCAGGTAAGTGTAAGCCTTCACATATATTAAATGTGACATTTATATGTATAAGAAATATATTTCATGTGATATGCAGTGTGTGTGATGTATATTGTAGGAATGTATATCATTTGCAAACAGTCGATTCAGCAGTATTGCAATCTGATATTAGCATCAACAGCCGATATCAGGGTTCGGCCAATGTACCCTGTACCTTCCAAGGTCAAGGTCAAGGTCAAGGTCAGTGGTGTGCTTATGTGAGCATAACAAACACAGCTGTTCACTGTGGTGAGGTTTTTAAACACTAAAATTTGGCGCTAGGAATTATTCCAGTAAAATGGCATCATCAGAAACTCAATTTCAATTTTGGTAGATGAAGATTACACAGAAAATCTAATTTCAGTCTGTGTAGGGTTGACCCAAGAATTTGACGATCTAGAAGTAAAATTGGAAATACTTAGCATCTGGAAATCATTAATTCAGATTATGCGAAATATGAAAGTGAATTCCTAGCATTCAATCCATCTGAGGATATTAAAAATGTTTTGGGTACTTTTAGTGATCAACAATTAAGGTGGACAGGAGCACAGGCTACTTGCCACAAAATTCTGTCACAAAGAACTATTGTAACTAGTGGTTAAACACCTGTTACACCTGCCACACATAGCATACCATTACCTAGCTTACCTACATTGTCATTGCCTATATTCGAAAGCCATAACTATGAAGAGTTTGTTAGTGGGTTTCAGTCTCTAGTAAATTCACGAACTGACATTGATGAGATCGGGTATGTTCAACTGTCTTAAATGTCTTGTTAAGGGAGAACCTATAATATAATTAAATCATTTTTGGTGGTTGAAGCCAATTATCATCTAGCTTTACGTGTCTTATCAGACAATTACTTTGATACTGACAAAGCCAGGGTTAGACATGCAGTAACAATCTCAAGCCTGAAGCCACCTAGACATTGTTTTTCAGACTTGCAGTCATTTAGAATCACATTAGACAATAGTCTCAGATATCTAGAGACTAAATATGACCTAAAGCAATGTGATTAGTTTATCAGTGGTATTGTACAGGATAAGTTGTCTCCACAAACTATTGAACGATTAATTATTATGCTCAACAAACGCTATTCACTTGTGATGAAATTAGCAATGGCTTCTTGCATTCAAGCAACGAGTCATGGTAAACCTACAAATCCTACTGTGGATAATAAACCTTCAACTCAGTATAAAAAGAGTCTATCTACTCCCACTAAATCACAGAATGGGAAATCCCATATAGGCATTTATCAAGCTGTGAATACAACAGACAGTAAACAGTCACATATAAATGTACTCCAGAATGTGTACTTAGTGATGGAAAAACATTGGACACAGTATTGCAGTCAATACACAACAATGGAGGCCACAGAAACAAAGTGCTCAACAGATGAAACGGTTTCACTAAGGGGTTTAGGCGAACATAAGATAAATGCTCACTGAAGAAGTGTTTTAAATGCAAGGGTATGCAAACATACAGCATTATGCCCAAGCACTTACGCTGAACAACAGACGACTTACACAGAAACAGGAAGTCGACAAACAACAACATTTTAATGTGAGAGATAGGTTTTAAATCGACTGCTCTCCCAATAGCTCGAGTTGAGTTATCCAATAAATTACACAAAACCAATGTACTAACACTATTTGATCAAGGCTCACAAGGGTTCTTCATGAAGAAATATCCAAAATTTATGAAGTAGCTAATGATCTGAAATACCCAAGAAATGTAAATTTTAAAATTTTTTTTGGTGGTTTGAAACCAATTAAAAAGGGGTTTTTCCTTTCCCCCTTAAACCCAAAAAACAATTTTACTTTATAACTGAAAACAAAGGGGGGTAAAAATCAGTCCCCAATAAAGGTAACCCCCCGGAATTTTTTTGATTTTCAGTAAGGGAAAACACATTAAAAATTTTAGTCTCAAAAATTGGAAGAAAAAATATAACCTAAAGGGGCAAATTTTGGGAAAAAATTTTTAAAATTTCATGGAATTTTTTAAAATAAGGGGTTGTCCTCCCCCAAATTTATTAAAAAGGCGAAATTAAAGTAAAAAAAGGGGCTTTTTAAAACCTTTTGTGAAATTTGGGGGAAAATGGCTTCTCCAATAACCCAACGGGGTTCCCCCCCCCAAAGGGAAAAACCCTAGAAAAACCACGGGGTTTCAAAAAAATTAATCATAAAAAAGGGGTCAAATTCAAAATCCCAAAAATTTAAGGAAATTTTTTAAATTTTCCTAAGAGGAATTTTTTTTTTAATTTAATAAAAAAAAAGGGGAAACCACAATAAATTAACTAAAAATTTGGGGGTTCCCCCCGGTAATAAAACTTGGAACCTTTTGCGTCAATTTAAAAAAATTGGGGAAAAAAAATGTTCAAAAAAAAACGGTGCCCCCCAAAATTTTTAAAGGGGGGTATAAGTTTTTAAATGTTGAAAAGGTTTTAAAAGGAAAAGGGGTTAAAAAGCCAAACCTGAAGATTAAAAAACCCCAACATAAAAGAAAGGGGGAAAAGTCGAAAACAAAATTAAAAAGTGGGGGGGGGTTTAAAAACCGGGGGGGGATAAATGTGATTGGGTTTCCTTTTCCCCGGGGCCCTCCTTTTTTGCCCCGGTAAAAAAGGGTTTTTAGGGAAGGGAAAAATCCAAAAAATTTTTTAAGTACCTAATGTCTGAATAAAGAAAGTAATTGTAAAACCTTTAAAAAGGAAAAATTTTTAAAACAATAAAAAGGGCCCAAACCAACCTTATTCCCTAAAAAAATGGGCCCCCTTCCCAAAAATTTTTAACCCTCCCCCTTAAACAAACCCCCCCCAAGGGTAAAAAAATCAAAAAAAAAAAAAGTTTAGAAAAAGGGCCCCCTAAAAATTCCCTTTGGGATTTGTTTGTTTTGTGTAAAGTTTTTGAAACGGGAAACCCAAAAAAGGCCTGAAAATTTAAAAAACCGCCCCAATTTTAAATCCCCCCATTTTTTCCATGAAAACAAACCCCCCCCCCCCCCCCCCAATTTTTTCAAAAAGGGGGGGGAAAGGTTTACCAAACCCCCCCCACCCCCCCCTAATTTTCGGGGGGCCCCCCTCCCCCCCCCCCCCCCCCCCCAACCCCCCCCCCCCCCCCCCCCCCCCCCCCCCCCCCCGGGGGAAATAGCCCGACCAGCACTTTAAATTTTTCCCGGGGTGTCGACAAAAGGGTGGAAAAAAAAACAAAATATCGATCTATCTATCAAATAAGTAATATAGTGATGACAAGGATATATAGGGTCCCAGTGCATAGTAAAACTAAATTGTAGATAAGAGAAATTCTAAATTATCCCCGTATAGCTTTCCCAAAAATATAGTGTAAAAAGGGGAAAATACTTACAACGACTGGCCTAGCAACTTTGCCAGAGGTCCAGGGAAAGTGTTAATAACGGTTTAAGAAACTACTATAGTCATAAGAAATGAAACAAAGTGATGGTAGTTTAAAGGTGCGGGGAAAACAGCATACAAAAATTTGGGAACATAAAACCTTTCCTCTACAATATACAGTGAAAAGAAAGGGGAATATCTTAAAGCGATTTGGCCCACTAAGCAAACTTTTCCAGGGTCCATTTGAAGTTTTTAAAAAAACGGAAAAGTAACAAACTATAGTCATAAGATATGAAACAGGGGAAGGTACTTTTGAGGTGCGGGGAATTTCAAAAGCATACAAAAATTTGGGCATACGCCCGTTACCTCTCTAAAAACGGGGAAATAATCTTTTCCTTAAAAAGTGTAGGGGGAAAGTTAGCTTTGGGGCCAAAGGGTGAAGTGTGGAGTGTGGGCAAGTCGGCTCACACCCCCCCTGCACCCCACCTACACCACCACCCCCCCCTTCCCACCCACCCCCCAAACCCTACACCCCCAAACCCACCCTACACCCACCCCACCCTGCACCACCACCCACCCTGCCCACCCCCACCCTAACCCCCACCCCCCCTTTAAAAACCCCACCCTACCCCACCACCCCATACGGGAAAAATTTGGGTTTCGTTAAAATCACCCTTCAAAATTCTGGCACCAGAAGAAAAAAAAAGGTTTTAAAAAAGTGGAAATCAGTTTTCTTCCGTGGCCCATACATTGTAGAAAGGATACGACAGGATGTCAAACAAAAAATTTCTTTTGGACATGTAAAAAAACCCGGGAAAGGGAAATTCCAAAAATCACATGAACCTATGCTCTTCCAAACACCAATCTCTTGTACAAAACAAAAATACAGCCTAAAAAAAATGCCCTTTTAAAACTAGCAAGGTGTTTTCGGGTTGTGCAATAAGATTAAAAACTTTGGGAGGTTCAGAAAGGAAACAAAGGAGATAAAAATGAAAAAAAATAATCAAAAAAAAAGGGGATAAACCTTTAAAAAAAAAAAAAAAAAGTCTAAAAAAAAAAAAAATTAAAAAAAAAAACATGGGGAGAAAGAGTTTTGGGTGAAACCAAAAAATCCCAAGAAGCCCATCCACAACGATGCCCTTAAAACTACCTAGTCCCCCAAATGGTGCTAACCCAGACCCCCCCCCCCCAGTCTTAGCACTAATCCCACAGTGATGGTTTTGGCCCAAGCCCCCCAGGCATAGCCCCAAATTCCCCTCATTGCGGGTGCGGGCCCAGACCCAGCCCCCCCCCCCACCCCCAAATGCTGCCCCAGCCCCCAAGCCTCACCCAACTCCCCAGCCCAGACTCTCCTAGGGACACTCCCCAAACCACCACAAAAACATAAATAAAAACCCAATCATTGCCCCAAGACCTTTGGGCCCACAGTACAGTTTTTGGGAGAGGAGTCTCCTTCCCTACGGGGGAAAAGTAGTTTTGGAAATTTCCAGGAGGGGGTGGGCCCCGGGCTTGGATACGGGAGGAATTAAATTTCAGCCCCCAGAACCTGCAGAAATTAAACAACCCCCAAAAATTTCTCAAAAAAAAGGTAAAATTTGGTGAAAATAAAATGTTTTGGGCATCTGTAAGCATGGAATAACGGGGAAAAAAAGGGGAAAACCCCTACTTTGACCACCCCAAAAAAAATTTTACCGACCTCCTTTGTCTAAAGAGTGTGTCGTTCTTTTCCTGTATTTTTTCTTTCCCCCAAAAGGGGGTGCCACCCCCTCGGTCCTTCCCAAAAAGCAGTTTTTAACAACACCCGATTTTGCCCTGCATACCTTTAAAAAGGGGACCGGGAAAGGAACGCCCCAAAAGGGACAAAAAATTGTAGATACGACAACCCAACCCAGGTGATTTTTTATTTGCGGGAAAAGAAAAAAAAAGGGAAAGGGGAAAAACCCCCAAAAAAATAGTCCACCCCCTTTTGGGCCTTTTTGGAAAGGGGAGGCCCCACCCAGTGGCCCCCCATGGCCCCCCAAAATTAGTCCCAACTACTGTCCCAATAAAAAAACCCCCCCAACAAACAAAATAAAAACCCGTTAAATTTTTTGCCTAATATACGGGCCCTTTAAAACCCATCCCCCCAAACCAACAAAAAACCTTTTATCATTTGGATTTTCTAGGGGAGTCTAAAGGGAAAATGTTTGCGCCTTCCAAAAGACTCACAAAAAATTTTTCATTTTGGGACAAAAATTTGGGGAAAAAATTTTGGTTAAAACCCTTTTTAAAATGCGACCAAAAAAAAAGGAACAAGGGGGGGTTTCCCCTGTATGTCAAAGAGTCCCTTTAAATCTGCCTTTTTTCGGGAACACCACAAATGAGTATTTTGGAATTCTATCAAAAAAGGATCGAAAACCCAAAAACCTAGTCTTGGGGTTGTATACAAGCCACCAGTGCAACCCCCCAAACCCAAGTTAAAGGGAAAGCAACTAAAAATCGTTTACTGTTTGGGAAAAACCTTCCAGCTCCATCCCCAAACACTTAGGTTGGTGATTTAAACCCTTAAAGGCATAAAAAATGGAGAATGTGGGAAAATTAATTTTTTGCTGAAACAATCCCCGAGGAAAGCGCGGGTTTGAAAGGTCACACCCCAAAACCCCCCCTATTTAAGGGTTCTCTGCAAAAAAAACCACCCCTTTAAAGGGCCCGCAATAGTGGGGGGCCCCAACAAGACAGAAAACAAACTTTAAACCTTATTTTCCCCAAAAATTTTGGGGCCCTAAATAAGAGACAAAAGAAAAATCAAAAAAAAACAAAATTCCGATCAAAATCTAATCGAAGTCCAGACGTACATGCATAGGGGTCCTGAACAACAGAATGCATGTACCGGGAAAGGGGTCTTCACAAAATACAAATTCAACAACAAGAACATCAACTGGGGCCCTGGGAAACCCTGTCCAAAACGAAAAATTTTTTGGGAAGATGCTTAAATACATGGACCCAAACCCGTGCCTTGAAGGATCAAAATGCCTGGGACCGAAGCATGTTCTAGGGAATTCCCCCTAAGAAAAAGGAAAAAAGGAGCAGTATAAAAATGGAAAAAGAAAAAGGGTGCTCCCTCTACAGAAGCGACGAAGAGTCAATGACTCCTCAGGAGTGCTTTGAATATCGATTTTCAACGAAGGGGGCACTGACCAGGAAGTGGAAACTATCGAACTTAAGCCCAAATGACTCATACAGGGAAACCCCCGGGGAAAGGGAAAGGAGGAGCTTAAAGTTTTTTAAAAAAGGGGGAAAATTTAAAAAAAAAACAAAAAAATTTCTTTTTTATTGCCAAAAAACAAGGCCAAATACCACTTAGTAACGGGCCCTTACTCAAAACAGGAGGGGCTTACACCGACGACCCCAAGGGGAAAAGAGTGAAATATTGAAAAACCCCGTAACGACTTTTGTGGTTTTTGGGGAACCCCTAAACCGTCTGGGGGATCGACGACCCCCAAAAAAAAATTTTTTCATTTAATGAGCCTCAAAACCCATAAAAGTATTTCCCGATTTTTCCCACATTACCCTTTAAATCCGATAAAATTTCGAAAAAAGCCAAAAGACCCAAAAAAAGCCTAAGCACTAGCCCACCCGGGCCCCACTCGTTTGGGAAAATCCCTTTTTTATTAAGAAATGCAAGAAACCCCCCTCGCGTGGGCCCCAAGTACCCTAGGGGGGAGCTTGGGCCCTGGGTGAAAATTCCCCCGTCACTTAAAACAAAGGATATAAACCCCCACCAAAAAAGGGGCCCCCGCAAAAACAAATTTGCTTTAAAAACCCATAGCCAATGCTCGACATCCCCCATCTTTAAAAAACTTTGGGAAAAATGCAAAGAAAGGATTGGCCCAAAAAACCGGGGGCCCCAAAATCTGCACAATTTCCCGGGGAACAGGGTTAGGGGAGGGCCCTCCTCCCCTCACAAAATACTGGAAACACTATGACATGGGCCCTTTGGGTGCACTAAAAAATCCCGAATGCAGATGTAATTTTACACAGACTTTTTCAAAACATTTGAACAATTCCGGGTCATGGGGGTAATAGCCCATTAAAAATACGTGCTACGGGAAAAACTGGGAAAGTGGGGAAGGGTGGATCCTTTAACTTCCTAAAAAATCGAACACAAAGAGTGTGGTTTAACGAGTTTAAATTTGGAAAGGGGCCTATGAAAGACTCTGTTTCCCCAAGGGACAGGGACTCGCCCCCTTTTTTATTTCCCTTTTCCTCCTATCAGACAAAACAGAGATATAAACCCCAGCAAACCCTATCATCCTTTTGAGAAAGATACTAGGATCTGCATAGGGTTTTCCAAACTGCTGAGGACGGGGGTTTTAAACCCCCCGAAGATATAAACCCAAAATTTTTTCCCGGGTTTGGGGGAAAGGTAAACAATAGTGTTCAATGAGGACAAATTCCAACTACTCCCTTATGGGGAAAATGAGGAGGGGAAAAATTAAATAGAACCCGAGTATACTACTGACTCCCCCATACAATAAGGGGGAAAAAATAATGTAAGGGACCTGGGAAATAGTAATTTTTTGAGGATCTCACTTTCAAGGATCACAACAGTTCCCCGATCGCCCCGTGCAAAGAAAAGATGGATGGATAATGAGAACTTTTAAAACGAAAAGGGGCCAAGCCCCTTGATGATCCTTTTCCCAAAACATTGTTCTCTCTTTGGCTGGAATACTGCTGTACATTAAAAATCTCCATACAAAGAGGGGAAATTTGCAGATCTAGAGAGTGGACAGAGAAACCTTTTCTACGTATAAGGGTTTTGTCCCAAACACCTAATCTGGGAACGCTTGGGAAACAAATTGAGTTGTACTCCCTTGGGAAAGCCGGAGGGAGAGATAAATCATAAACCCTTGGGAAAAACTTTGGGAAAGGAAAAAGGGGTCCCAAATTGCACACAGAAATCATCCCCACGAAAGAAAAGGGCTGGGGAGGCCCAGCAAAATTTCCCCCAATTTAAAAAAAAGGGGCCTTTTGGTTCCCCTAAGGGGAAAAAACCCCTAAAAAAGGTCCCGGGGGCCAACAAATGTTCAAAAAGCCCCCCATAAAGCATTAGGGGAATTCCCAAAAAACCCCGGGTCCTTTCAAGAGGAGCTGGACAATACCTAAAGTCGGTGCTGGATCCCCGGGCTGGGCCCTTTCTGGGGCTGCGTGGGCCAGCGTAACACCCTGTTGATCAGGCCTGATCCCGGGGGCCTGGTCGGGGCCCGGGGCCCGGGGGCGTTGATCCCCGGAAAAATCATAAAAACCCGGTAAATTGTATCAAGAAACCAGGTCGACGGAATATAAAAATCTTGTTCATAAAAAGCAGTTTTGAAAAAAAAAAAAAAAATAATATTTTTTGGTTTATATAAATTAGATTCATTTTTGAAATTTAAAAAAAATTTTGGGAAAAATTTTTTAATACAGGGGGAAATAATAAATCTTAAATTTTTGGGAGAGTACTTTTTGGGGGGCAATATTTTTTTAGTGGGAAGTCTGAAGACCGCTGCAATGTTCCTCCTTTCTTATGAGGGGCGGGGTCGTCGCGCATCAGGTGTGCTTTGTGTGGGATGTTGGTGAGGTTGGTCTCGCCCTTTATAAATCTTTTTATTGATTATTTTTTTTTATGTTCCTTGATAAATTTAGGGAAACACAAAAGCACTTAGTATCACCTGTTTACTGTGATCTTATTTCATTATAATTAAAAATATATTTTATATATATAATAAAAAATTATAATATATTATAATAATTATATATATAATATAATTAATGCAACAATATCACAGTTGACAGGTGGTATCGCACTGCAAAACAACGACGTAAAAAAATATGAACATTCAAAAATTTACCTGATTTTCATATTTTCAAAGGGCATGAAAAGTAATGGAACGCAAAGGTTATAAGGGTGAGATTCACCCCACGTACGACAAAAAAACCCCTCCCGTAGATGGGGGGGGAGTGTCAAACAACTGTCACACTTAACTTGAATTTTTCCCAATTTTATTAATTAAAGTGAATCTAATTTTTGTAACTAAAATTTTTATTCATATTATAATCATAATTTGTTTTTAAGTAGTCTGACTTTAGTTTTTATTTTTCCAGGCATTTACAGTAAATGTTTTACTGTATAGTTGGATGGCTGAGGGAAAATGAGGCTTCAGTGTGATCTACTCAATTGAGGAAAAGTGAGGTTTGTATGTACTTGACCCCCGGGTGAGGAAAAACTGAAACTTTTTCAGTGTGGTTTTACC